>BPLQ01008019.1:0-16797 GCA_021605075.1 Caerostris darwini | reverse complement strand
CGTATTGCTGTCTCGTATCTGGGTGTCTTATCAAAGAAAACTCACTCCACCAAATTTCCACCAAGTTGCCTGAATGTTGATGGAAGACACTTTTACACATATTGTCACAATCACCATTGAATCCTCTCGTTTCTGCATGCAGTGACTACTACCACACTACCAGCCGATTCAAACCATGTTTTTTTACGGTAGGTTCGCATGTTTCCACTAAATCACAAGTCGATCATCAAATAGATATGAAATACGTTGTTTCTAAATAGAAGGCTCTTGGTTTGAAACTGGTCAGGTGATACCAAATCGAAAAATGTCCGAAATTAGAACATTAAATCCCTATTCCGGAAAATGCTTCTACTGAATACAAGAGGATGGTAGGATGATATGAATTTTACTGATACCAGTTTTTAGAATATTCGTACTAAATATGATTGTACATATACATATATCTTGTATCTTTGTTAATTTAGAATCTGCTTCATGTCTGTCTATGTAGTTTCAGGTAACTTTGGATCAAAATACCGGGCTTTGGATAAAACACATAATATATATTTTAAAAAAAGACATATGTAAAACCCATTCAATAAATAGCATATTTTATACAATTTATAATATAAATGCGTTAATGACAGATGTAGGAATTTTTCTATTTTCATTGTCTCAACCAATCAGAGAGTGATTAGATTAATAAAAATTCCTTTCCTTTAAAGGTTCCATAATTGCTTTTCAGCAAAAGTTTCCATAATTACTAAGTTCCATAGTTCAATAATTGCATTTCCATAAAAGATTTCATAATTACTAAATTCTATAGTTCCATAATTCCGTTTTCATAAAAGGTAAAGTTCTATTATGGCAAACACCATGCCTTTATAAAACTGTTTCGAAAAAAAGTATTCGGTTGAGGAATGGATATGAAAAAGTTTACTTAATTAGTTGCATTGAAGTTTGAAAAAATAGAAGGAAAGTGTAATTAAGTTAAAGGCGTGAGAATATATGGTAAATGATAAAAAAAAAATCGGAAAAAAGCAATTGTTCTTGGCTTACATTAAACAGAACAAAATTCTTGTTTCAAAATATATATGAAGAAATAAAAAGAACATCTAAGCATTGTATTCATCCATTATCAATCAATATTTTTCATAGTTATACAACAGTGAATTTAATTGTTTCAAAATTTAAGGACAAAATGTATAATATCTTAACGTTGTACTGGTGTGAGTACAAGCCCCACGTTCAGCACTACAATGTAGCGGGCAGGATGACAAACATATTGTATATAAGATTGTACTTGATACTTAAGGGACACGTTGGATAACTTAAAGCTGTATTGACAAAAACACCATACACATACAATTAGAGAAATACAATATTTAATACATTTAAATACATATACTTCATGGAAGGATTCCACTTTTAAGCCGAAAACCCGAAACTCGACTACGAGCAGGGTGTTCCTCTCAGGGAGAGAATCCGTAGGCCAACTCTTTTGCAGTGTTGCGTTACATATATTTCCTCTCGGAACGAAAGAATATAAGCTTAACGTTTCTCAACGGAAGCGCAGGTTGCGTTGTACTTCCTCTCGGGGCCTACTGGCCATTTCTCCTGAACGCCACAGGGGACGCTCTTGCAAGTGTGTAGGAGGAAGCATGGTTATAGCGTTAAATAGTTTATACTCCATAAAATATTTTAATTTAATTTTAATTAGTTGAATTATTCCATATTTTTATCGTTAAACTCAAACTAAATACAGAAAGATTTTACAATTTGTTTTCTTTTGAATTAAAGTCTACTTTCTTTATCTGTCTCTAATAATTTCCAATCTGTCTTAAAAAATTACATAGGTAGTACCTAAAATATATCACAAAATTATAATAAAACACATAAACAAAACATAATTTAAGTACATAATAATTTTATTCAAAAATTTCAGTGCTTATTATCATAATTAAAATAACGTTATTTTACATTAAATAATGTTATTTCGTATAATATGATTTCTAATATTTTTAACGACACAAATTAAAAAACAATGCAAAACAAATTTATCATTTCAAAATAGTGTTCATTTTTATTTCTATTCTACTTAAATCAAATCTACGAAGCTCTTGAAATAGAAAAATTATATATATATTCTATAAAAATTTGAATTGCTCTCTTAATTAAAACTAAATGCATTCAAATAATTAGATTCGTCGTAAATAATTAAATGTATTCAAATTGTTAGATAAATTTTAACATTATTTTAAATATGAAAACTGCTTGGTATTTGAAAAATAATCATTTTGATTTGATTCGCAGTCATCTATAAATTCACAAAAATTTTATAATGACAATGAAATATTTCTTCCTTTTTAATTAATTTATTATATAGAAGTCTATTATTTTATTCAATTACCAAAATTTAGCAAATTACAATGTTTTCTTATATTATTATGAAATAATGCGTTAGGGTTTCTATGTAAGCTAGTAAGTTACGTTAGGTCTATAAGAGCTGCATAACCGTTCAGTAACCATAATGTATTCAAATAATTAGATTCTTCGTAATTTTAACAACTATTATTTTAATAATAAAAACTGCTTGGTATTCGAAAAATACTCAATTTGATTTGATACACTGTCATTCATAAATTTAAAAAGTTATGATAATGATGAAATATTTCTTACTTTTTCAATTAATATATTATTCAGAAATCTATTATTTTTTTTCAATTACTAAAAGTTGACAAATTACAGTTACTTCTTATATTATTATTCATTAATGCGTTGGGTTTTCTAATCATTGACAGTTGTAAACTACCGTTAAGGCTATAAGAGCTTCATAATCTTCTGTTTGGACAATAAGTTTCGTTTGATTTGTCGCTCTACAGTTATCTTGTGCACACACACCGGAATCCAAAGTTTAAAGTGGATTCATGAAACACTCACAAACATCCATGCCATCTCCAGGATTCAAACCTGGGTACCAAAGCCAGATACCAAAGCCAGAGCGCTGGCCACTTGACCAACAGGCCGCTTTGAAGTATAACAGTTGTATAACCTTGCAGAGGGCATATCGAACTCGAGAGCCTATCTGTTGCGACCTCATGGGCAATTGACTAGCGCTTTGGCCTTTGGTACTATAAGCATAAGTACTGTATAATAAGCATGAGTACTGGCTCGGAATCCCCGTAAATCTATATGGGCCAGTCTAATTAATCTAAAGCGTGCAAAAAATGTATCCGTAGTGCATCAAACCAAACCAATGTATCTGTTTTCAAACCGATACCAAACTGTTTGGTTTAGTTCAGAAAATTCAATACAATCTCCACCAGGCCACATAAATTAAAAATCCTTTAAATCCTTTAAGCCTTTAAAAATCGTAATAAATAATAAGCGACTTTTTAAATTAAATATCTTTTAAAAATTGCGTCAAAATTAAATTTTAATGCCAATTTTTAATTATTCTTCTATACCAAATATAATTTACGATATGAATTTAGCGATACAATTAATCAAAAAAACACTTTTCCAATTTTGAAAAGATTTTAAATCGAAACAAACAAAAAAAAAAATACAAACAAACTCCCCCTCCTCCACCTAAATAAAACTAGTTTCAATTTTTTTAATTAATTGCAGATGAAAAGTTAAGAACCCCGTAAAAACATTATCTCGGATCGAACAGGGTTTCAAGCTTTTTTATCTTAGTCCATTCACCTCAGTTTTAAATGCAACTATTATCAGATGTCACAAGGATGGACAATTTTCACAATTTTTAATAATTCTTCCATACCAAATATAATTTACGATCTGAATTTAAGCGATACAATTAATCAGAAAAACCCTTTCCCAATTCTGTAAATATTTTAAATCCAAACAGAAAAAAAAATCTTTAAAAAAAAAAAGATATAGTTTCAATTTTTTTAAAAAATTAATTGCGGATGAAAAATTAAGAACCAAGTAAAACCATTATCTCTGATCGAAAAATGGTTTCAGGTTATTTTATTTTAGTCCATTAAATACCATTCACTTCAGGTTTTAAATGCAACTATTATCAGATGTCACAACGATGGATAAACTTCAAAAATACCAGTGGGAACTCCCGCAACTGCTCCCAACAAATTACGATTTTTAAGATGAAATATGCTGCTGGCGGGAACCGGGATCTTTATGTCAGTGCGGAAATTTCATTCGCAGGTTCTTGTTCGGAGGAAATAGACATTTAACTGCAGTCTTAATTAGAGACTTAATTAGGGATTCATTAAATGTCATTAGTGACAGTTTTAAATGCCAGTGGTTCCAGATCTGGTAATAGCAATTTAAATGCGTTTCCTAACTACATTTCTAGCTACATGGGCTGTCAACCGACTGCCAATCTGTTTAATGACCGCTTGGTTTGATGGAGCATAGGAATTTATTTTTCATAACTATGTTTCTACTTTGGTTGCTTAACTTTTTTAATTTGTTTATTTGTCTACGTTGCTGTATGATAAACTGCATTAAATAAATAACATATCAAGATTACAAAGAGAATTTTGCAATAAAACAAATTGTTTGGCATAATTTGGATTTTGTAGTATGGTACTATGTTAAACAAAATAAAAATATAGTTCACGGTTTTAATTTGTAGCTTGATTTGAATTTTATCATATTGAAATGAGTTGGATTCAGATAAAGTATGAATTCGCCAAAAGAGTGATAGATACTACTGTACCCAAAAAATAAGACCATTTTTCAATTTAAATTTCCCAGTTATATGGTATTTACAATTTTTTTTCTTTTTAAGGTTGCTGGCACTATCCTTTGACATATGTGTGAAATTTCACGTCAAAATATTCATTAGTGCTTGAGTTACGCTTGGCTTTGTGAGACGCTAAAGCTGATTCTGGCGATTTTTGAAATGTCTGAATTAATTGAGCAAATAACTTGCATGAAATTTTATTTGCGGAAACGTATAGAATGTTGCAGAAGGCATTCGGTGAGCATTCCTATATCGGAAAGAAATGTTTAGAAGTGGTAAAAACATTTCAACGAAGGCAAACAACGCGTAGAAGACGAAGAGCCCTCTGGTCGACCACCAACCTAAGCCGACGACGCTCACGTCCAAAAAATTAAAGATTTGGTGCTTGCAAATCGTCGATTTAGAATTAGAGACCTTGCTTATGATGATGGAATTTCAAAATTCCATTTTAAAAGATGTTTTGGGCCACAAACGCGTCAAATCGTGATTTTTATCAAAGACACTGAACGCGCACACTGCATTGATTCTTCGTGACTGTTTTGTCAAAAATGAATCCCATATCGTTCCGCAACCACCGTATTGACCTAAACTCAAAAGTCTACTCCGTGAACATCGTTTTGAGTCGATTGAAGAGGCATTTCAAAATTTGGTGAAAGCAGTTTTAGCATCTCACAAAACCAAGCGTAACTCAAGTACTAATGAATATTTTGACGTAAAATTGCACACAGATGCCAATGAGATTGCCAGCAACCTAAAAAAGAAAAGAAATTGAATTACCATATGTCCAGGAAATTTAAATTGAAAACTGGACACAGTACTATACACACACACACACACACACATATATATATATATATACACGAATAAGGAATTCTTTATTATTATTATATGAAGAGAATATAAAAATATAACTTTTATTGCAAGTGCGCGAGTCATATGTGCAAATTACATATGACATGTCATATGTGCAGTTCACTCAACAGTCGGAGATTTTTAGAGTTCTGGAGTCTACGATGAATCTCATCACCTAGATAAGAACTTAACTATAACATTGCGTGATTCACGAAACCACAAGGGGCTCCCTTGGAAAAGAAACGGAAAACTCCGGTCTATTCAGTCACTTCAGAGGGAAAAAAATCACTTCTTGTCGATCCGTGACAGAAATCTCTCTGTTCTTCACCAAAAATCTCTTTTTAAACAATCCGTCAAGAGGTCAACTTCTCTCGCTTCTCAATGGGGTAGACATTTCTCAGATCGTGGTCTATCATCAATCACTATGGAACAACTCATGGTATATCAATTGGTTAATATTCAATCTGTAATTGTTTTGACCTGTGAAAGTCGCACAGACATTCGCCCGTTTACTAATGTCTCATTATCTATGATACTGAATTTCTTTTCTTAAATTTTAGTGACAGGTCCAATCACTATTTGCATGCAATATAACTACCCACAATAAAGATCGTCTGCTGTCAAATTTGAGTGATGGGCTTATTATATATTTTCAAATAGCATGCATTCATCTATCTAGGGAAAGAAATACCGAACCTCGTCTCGTGAGAAAAAATGCCACACCCCCAGCAATAAAAAATTTATATAACACAGTTAAATTGAATATCAACCAATAAGCCTTTCAACTAAAGCAAGACTTGCCAATAAGATCAGCATTAGCTCACTGACGAATAATCCATCAATCTAGACCTATCGAAGCTTAATTAAATTATATATGTGCGTTGTGTTCCGCAATAACTAATAAACCCTCCACATCAATAAAACACCACAAATTTATATATATATATATATATATATGTAGGATTTGTTTCTATGCTAAGCACCAGATGGAAACACCTCACGGACTATGTGCTTTTCACACCAACCTTTTGCCATGCAGTGGCAGTATTGGACCTTGAACTCTGGCCCTGGAAGAAGGGAAAAACCCCGTGTTGGGCGCGAGAGGAGAAAGCTAACTGACATGGGAGATGCTGCGTCAAGCAGCGGTAGAAAATGGTTGTGAATATATCAATACTTTCTGTAAATATTAATGTAAATATATTAATTAAATATGTGTTGTTGAGAGAAAACCAACGCTTCTTTATTTCGCTTTGAAATACACTCCTAGATTGCCTCCCTCTGTCTTTAAAAATTTGCTAGACTGATAGAGAAGTCTACATATATTGCATGGCAAGATCTTAACGTTCTTTTTTTTACCACTCCGCTGAAGCAAACCAATTTATTTTTAGACAAAGCTAAATTGAATTAATACAATGCTAATGAAATCTAACTTGTTGCTTGGAAATTACATTGCACTGTTGGGTCAGAAAAGGAAATGCGTAGAAGTTCTTACGCCTAATTTGACTTCAATACAACGAATCACCATAAACAACAGCTCTGAAACGAACTTCCATTCTTTTAACGTTGTTTTTTTCTGCAAGCATGTTTGGAAACACAGTTACAGTTAACTAGATGATTCAATTATGGTAATGTGTTAGTTTACTGTACCTTTAATTATCTTTGCGTCAAATAAATTAAGTACGAAAGGGTCGAAACGTCGAAGATGTAAATAACAGTTGACGTAGAAGAAAATTTATTTGGTGGATTTGTTTACACGGAGAAAATTGCCATCATCTACTCAAAATGCTTATTGATAATTATGCATACGGCGTATTTAACTTGACGCGTGTTTTTAAGAAGTTTTGTAAGCAAATCATAACGTTTTTCAGTGTGTTTTTTCTTCAATTTATTACTTTATTTTCTGGCATCTCTTTATATTGTAATTTATGTCATTTCTTTCTTTATTCCTTGCTATATACAAAGACTGTGGTTAAATTATTTAAAAACTGTCTATCCACTGGATCTTTCATTATTTGACATATTGATTACAGTGCGTTTATGTGGCGTGTTCAAGAAAACTAGGAAAACTCCTGTTAAAATCATTTAAAATTTAAAGAAGGAAAAATTCCTTTAAAATTTGGAAAACCTTCTCTGTAATCTCTATTCGATTTATTTGTCTTTGAAAGCTATAACTACAATGCATACCCCCAGTGCAATATAAACTTCATTCTTTTACATGCGCGTTACCTAGTTTGGAATGGCATGGAACTAGAGTGATTCTGCATTTAATATAAATTAACC
Organism: Caerostris darwini; assembly: GCA_021605075.1. NCBI lineage: Eukaryota > Metazoa > Arthropoda > Arachnida > Araneae > Araneidae > Caerostris > Caerostris darwini. The sequence goes on along the minus strand of BPLQ01008019.1, from coordinate 8,954 downwards.
TATTTGTTAATTTATATTTGAAATACAGTTAATGCACCATAACATTCAACTGTAAAATTGTTCAATAAAATTAACTGTTTAATTGCTCAATATAATAAATTCATCGTAACAAACAGTAATAATCTGATTCATAAAAATGAAATGTGCTTACTGTACATCACACACATTGCATATTTTTATCATTATTTTATTATTTTTTATCTCTAGGTGATAAAAATAAATGATATAAATTTATAAATACCACTTTCATGATATAAATTATCATGAAAGTGGTACTAGTATATTATCTGCGATTACATTTAATATCTAACTTGTTATCATTTGATGGAAATAATCGTATATATAGATAAATATTTTACTGATATTTAAATAAACGTCCTATAATAGTTAATATAGGGTTATATATGTTAATAAAGTCAATCTTGAAATATGATTACTAATAATGAAAATGAACAACCTGGAACCGTGGATAGATAGAAGTATGAAATCAGTGGTAAGTTTATTAAAATGATGTACGACGATGTTGAAGTCTGACGATGTTTTTAATTAACCTACCGCTGTTTCATGTTTCTATCTATCATCTTTTTCTTATTTGTTTATCTTCTAAGTTAAAACCTTCATAAAACATACTATATAATTTATCTAAAAAGAAAAATAACTTTTTATTGTCTTATTTTTATTCAAATGTATACTTTAAAGTCAAAATAGAATAAAAAATTAAATATAATGCTTAAAATATTTGAACAAAATAACAAATTAGGTACATTTTTGAGAAAATTTTTAATTCATGTTTTAACCTATATTAATAAATAAATTTATAAGATCAATCAGATTTGATTATAAAAATATTACAAAGTAATAATAACACCCCAGAAAATATATATATATTTTTTTTAAATTAATATACATCGCTTGTTTTACTTCACACTTTAATATAAATATTTTATCTTTTTATAAATATTTATAAATATTTTATAATTTCAGAAATATTCAGAAATAATTAGAAATATTTTATATTTTTCATAAATATTTGCATAGTTATGATTTAAAATATTTTATATAAAGTTCATAAATAATCTCTATAAAAATTTAAAAATATAAATCTTTTGCTAACTAAAACAAAAGGTCATTAACATTTTCGTGATAATTCCAAATAAATAGCCATTTTTTTTTACATTAAGCCCATCATTTTTCATTAACGTTGCCAGAAAAAGTAAACAAATAAAAAAACAAAATGCAAACGAAAATATAAATTCCGATTAATTTAGAATGAATTTTCACCCGGTTCAATCTTCGAGTAACATGAAGATTAAATTCGGAAGTAAATTTATATTCACTATTTTTGCGAATGATACTTCATCTTCTAATTTGCTTAAGCTAATTGCTTTTTTCGATCGGAAATTTTTCTTTAAAAAAAAAGAATTTTTCAAATTAACCTGCAGTTCCATCAAGAGTTTCAGAACAAAGAACTTGATGGACTCAAAAATCGATATCAAAACGTACTTTTAAATAGAAAATAAACAAAAAAAAAAAAATTAATGGGTATACTCTTTATGAAAAGTGTAATTATCAGTTCGAAATAAAAAGAAGAACGTTTTCTTGCATCATTTTCAATATGATCAGCTAGAAAACGAATTATTTCTTTTTTCGAAACGAGTGCCAAATGAATTTTCAACAGTAATTATTAGTTTTCATTATCTGCTATTTTCAATTTTCGTCCTAATAATTTTTTTACTACAAATATTATAAAAGGATTTCGAAGAGTTGGGAACTTCTATTTAAATAGGTTGATTGAATTTCGATATGATTTTTTGTTCAAATCTAATCGAAGAACCATGTGGATGATTCGAGTAAATTGCATCGTATTGGTTTGAAGGAAATGAGTTTTCGAAAAAAAAAATGAAAAGAAAAAAAATATGCCACGCTATATTAAACCAACTATTATTTTATTTTGAGTTATTCATTTAGATAGTTTTTAAGTTTGAGTTATTCATTTAGATAGTTTTTAAGTTTGAGTTATTCATTTAGATAGTTTTTAAGTTTGAGTTATTCATTTAGATAGTTTTTAAGTTTGAGTTATTCATTTAGGTACCTCATGTATTTAATTTAAAATTTTGTGGAAAATATTCAATCATACATAAATGACTTTTAGAAATAGTTTTAGTTGTTTTATAAATTGAAAACAGTAAAAAAAATTTTAATGTATGACAAACAGGATTTTTAGATACATGTTTTAAAATATTTAATAATAAAAGAATGATTTTAAATTCTATACATTTAGCATGCCGTAAATTGTATAAAATTAAAAAAATATATATAAATAAAAATATGTATATAAATAATGATAGAATGTATTTTCATTAAAAAGCAGGATTATCTCATTTTTTCCTTTCATTTTATTAAAAATTTAGATATGTATTTTTACGTAATTCAATAATAAAGGAATGGCTTTAAGTTCTTTACAATATGCATGCTAAAAAAGAATAAAATTTTTGAAAAATTAGAAATAAAAATTCACGTATATAAATAATGATAGAACATGTTTTATCATCAAAGAGCATATTTAGCTCATTTTTTTTTTTTTTTAATTTAGATGAATGTTTTTAAGTAATTCAATAATAAACGAATGATTTTAAATTTTTTACATTTAACATGCTATAAAGAGAATAAAATTTTTAAAAAAAATAAAAATTAAAAACCATGCATATAAATAATGATACAACAAGTATTATTATCAAAAAGCAGAATTGTCCCATTTTTTTCTTTCATTTTGTTATAAATTTAGATGCATGTTTGTAAATGATTCAATAATAAAGAAATTGTTTTAAGCTCTTAACATTCACTATTTTGTAAAAAGAATAATATTTTTTAAAAAATTAGAAACAAAAAAAAAGGCACATAAATAATGATAGAACTAGTATTATCTTTAAAAAGCAGCATGATCTTTTTTTTTTCTTGATTTTCTGTAATTTTTAGTTCTGTAATCATATATATATATAATAATTAATAACCAATATATAAACTATCTGCCGCATTTATATTATAAAATAAAATATTTTTGTTTTGTTTTCTTTTGTTTTTATATAATACTAACATTATCATAAAGTCCTAAACTTTAAAAAATTATTATAAGTTTGTCTATTTATTTTTAATTTTTTTTTAAATCATTTTAAATATTCTTCATTTAATAAAATACATCATATAATAATAATGTCATAGTATAATAACAAAAAAATAATAATTTTTTAATACAATTTTTGACGTCTAAAATGTAGAATATTCTTTGAAACTGAATTCAACTATGCTACATTATAAGTTATAAAAACGTTATGGAGAAAAAGAAACTTTTAAAAGATTTAATGCATGCTGAACCATTTTATATACATTGAAACGTTTTTTTTTTTTTTTCATACACAACAAAAGATTTACACAAGATTTCTAAAATATTCTTGTGCATACTTTTATGAACCCATGGAGAAATTCTTAAATTCCACAGTTTTCCATAAATATTTAATAAAAATATTTATGAATTGTCTGATGTTATGGTTCCATTTATAAATATTTGAAATATAAATAAACTTGGACAAACAAAGACCTTGTTTCAAATTGTTTTGAGGAAACTTTTTAAATAAATAAATAATTTTTCTGGAAAAGTTCGCAATTCATTTTGATTTCTTTTTAAGCTTTAGAGACATCGTTTTAAATATATTAAAAAAAAATGTAAGTAGATAAATGTTATTTTTTTAATTTAATACGTATGGTAATATATAATTAATTTTATGTGGAATAATAAAAATGTTACTTTTACTTAATATGTATTATAATATATAATTAATTTAATGTGTGCTATAAATGTAAATAACACTCTTTAATGCATATTATAATATGTAATTAATTTAATGTGTATTATAAATGTAAATGATACACTTATAATTTAATGTGCAATATAATTTAATGCGAATGTATTAAAAACGAATATAAATAGAAAAATGTAAGTCTTTTAATTTATATTATTTTAAATATTTTATTCAAAGAGAAACATAAATTTCGAAGAATTTTTAATTTTTCAATTCTCATAATAGTTCATCATGAACAAAGTTTTCGAATAACATACGAAGTTTTCTGCTATGTACAATATTTGTGAGGCAATTGCTGAAAAATGTTATATAAAATAACCCCCAGATATGACCTGCTTGAATAATGTTTTTCATTTTAAATTTTCTATTGTCCATTAAAAAATTAGCGCATTTAGGTCCAAAAACATATCTACATAGGCACCAATGGGCAATAATAATTATTTTTTGATGGTTTTGTTAAAATTGTTTTGGCTTTATTGAATTTTTGTCGATATAAAATAAATAAAATATTAAATAGTTTTTTTTTCTTCTTTCCTGTTGTATAAATTCTATAAAAGGGTAAAATATTTTAAAGATAATTAATTCTTTTTTAAATAACCAGAGTTTCAAAAGAATTGCTAATATTTCTTTAAAATGACAGACGCGTTGATATAAGATCATTTGAGGTTAGTAAACACAGTCAGCGTGTTATTCAACAGGCCACTAAGGAATCAAATACTCTACGTGTTATAAAATATTCACTGCCTTGTACACTAACTCGCTTATTATGTGAGTGGGTATATGTGAGATACATCTTGTACTATGACATTTTCTTTATATTCAATTTGTCCAACATCGTTATTCGAAATAATCACAGCTAATTTCGTTTAATCTAATTTAGATTTTAGTTCTGTATTGAAACTGCCTGCTTTAGTAAAAAACACACAACGTGCTATCCAACAGATCAATTTAGAAGAGAATATTCTAAGCAGAATGGAATATTCATTGCCTTGTTGACTATCATTCTACTGTGAGTGTATATGTCATACATCCTACTCCATGACATTTTCTTTATATTTAATTTATCAAACAACGTTATTCAAAATTATCACAACTAATTTCGTTTACTCTAATTTAGCTTTTATTTCTGTTTCGAAACGGACTGGCTTAGTAACGTGCTATCCAATCCCAACGCGCTATCCAACAGGCCACTAATGAATCGGATATTCTAAGTGTAATCGAATATTCACTGCCTTGTCCAAACACTTATTGTGTGAGTGGGTGTATATGAGATAAATCTTACTATATGACATTTTATTTATATTTAGTTTATCAAACATCGTTATTCGAAATTATTACAGCTAATTTCTTTTCTCTTTTCTTCTTTCTTTATTCGAAACGTATATATTTATGGAATATCGTTATTTAAAACGTATATATATTTATCAAATATCATTATTCGAAATTATTACAGCTAATTTACTTTCTTTTTCTTTACAGGTAACATTAATTACTCTAATTAAGCTTTGATTTCTGTTTTAAAATTGACTAGCGTAGTAAAGAAATCCAACATCTATCCAACAGGAACAGAATATTCTAACCAAAATAGAATATTCACTATCTCGCTCACTAACTCTTCTATTGTGTGAGTGGGTATGACCTCCTGTTCCATGATATTATTTTTTTTATATTTGTTTTTTAATAGCATCATTATTCGAAATCATCAGAGCTGATTCCTTTTAATTCCCCCTGGTTTTTCTGTTTTCACGTGGGTAGCTTTTATCTGGGATGTTATTTATTTTACTACGTAAAATGTAATAAAGCCGAACAACAAAATTCAATAAAGGAAACGCTAATAAAAATATCCAAAATGGTATATCTTTTAATCGCTCAGTCATAAACATTTGTGCAGGATCCTAAAACACTGCTCGGTAAATAAATGGGGGCAAGGGGCAAAAAAGCGTCAGAGGTAACATTCGAAATTTTCCGATAAACATTCCTTCCACTGAAAGATGACATTGGACTATCAGCTTTTCCAATAGCTAAAGGAGCGGGAGGGGGAGGAAAAGAAAAAAAAAGGAAGACACTTTTTTCTATTGATTTCCCAGTTCGAATGGAAGTTCTTTCGCTTTATTTTGGTGCTGTTTGTTCCTCTTGGTCGGAGTTGAAGATTACGACCATCTTTAAAGCAGCACCGATAGTTAAAAGGGGCAAAAAAAAAAAAAAAAAAAAAAAAAAAAAAAAAAAATAGGGAAGATGGCACTAAATTATATCCTTTACTGGAAGAACTTTGCCTTGGTGGAGGACCTTTAAAAGGAGCAGACTTGTCCCATTAAAGGATAGACAAACCTGAACTTTGAAATCTCTGGTTTTTTCTTTTTCTTTCTTTGGACATGATATATTGCTGAAACTGACAGACATGTTCAGTTTGGGAGGAAGTATGGTTCTTCTTTTTTGCATCATTTTAGGATCAGAAGTATTGCGTGGGGATTTTGATTTTATGGAGTTTATTTTTATCATATTTAGAATTTGTCATCGTAGAAGCCATTGTGAAAAATATTGTGTGAGATATTTAAAAATTGTAAAACTTGGATATATTTTATATAAAGGTTTGGTTTCTTTGTTAAGTATTGATGTTTAATTCATTGTTTTGAGTGTCTAATAATGGTTTCTATTATTGAATCTGTTTTGTGTAGACTAGTATTAATATCTATTAAGGATTAATAGGTTACGTACTTTCCATTATATTATAGTAGTCCATCTAATTTTTTCCCATGAGGGATTTCAAGTGTATAGTCCTAATATAAATATCTTTCATGGATTAAAAGAATCTAGTCTACTATTGTGATTAGAGGAGTCTAGTCTCAATACAAGTATCCTTCATGGATTAGAGGAACCTAGTGTAATATTGGGATTAAAGGAGATTAGTCTACTATTGTAATTAGCGGAGTCTAGTTACTATTGTGATTAGTAAAGTCTAAATTGTAGTATAAGTATCCATTACGATTTATCGAAACAAATCTAGTATTTACTGTTCATTAGAGATTTTTATTCGTATGAGGATGTATGATTTTTTTTTTTTTCGTTAGAATATTTCCCTTCCAAACACTTTGGGAATATATATATTCATACGTACATACTGTATACATTTGGCATAAGGCAAAATTTCCCAAAAGTAATTGGAATGGAAATATTTTAATGAAAGACAAAAATCATGCATTCTCATAAGAATAAAAATCTCTAATGACCAGTGAATACTAGACTTGTTTCGATAAATCGTAATGGATACTAATATTACACTAGACTCTGCTAAACACAATAGTAGACTAGATTCTTCTAATCCACGATGGATACTTATATTAAGACTATACACCTATATTCCCCAATGGATAAAAAATTAGACTGAATTACTATTCCGTAATGGAAACTCCGTAGCGGAGTCTAGGCTACTAATCCATAATGGATAGTAATACTAGTCTAAGTACTAATGCAGTTTCCATAATAGAGACTAATATTAAACTATAAAAACAATGCATAAAAAAATCGATATTTATAAAATGTACCAAATCTCTATGTAAAGTGAATCCGAGTTTTTACACATCTTAAATATCTCATAAAATATTTTTCACAATGGCTTCTATTATGTTTTTATATTTTTTTTTAATAGCATCATTATTCGAAATCATCAGGGCTGATTCCTTTTAATTCCCCTGATTTTATGGAGTTTATTTCTATCATATTTAGAAAGATATTCTAAATATGATAGAAATAAACTCCATAAAATCAAAATTTTCACAAAATACTTCTAAATCTAAAATAGGACCAGGATCAATCGGATAAATAATAAATCAATTTATTTGATTAATAATATTTCAAATTTTAACTAATAATTATTATTTAAACAGCCATGATATTTTCAGAAACAATTTCATAAAATGCGTATATGAAGCATAATAATTATATGCAGAGTTTATTCTCAATAAAGAAACTTATTTGAAATTTTTATTTACAATGAACAGGCTACATATTATGCATCAATGGATAGAAGAAAGTTCAGTTATTTTATGAATTCAACGTGAGTTCCATTTGCTATGCAACAAACGTAGAATTGGTACATTTGCTCCTCAAATGTAAATGACCTCGTAGTTCTTCTCTTAAGTTTTGAAATTTATTTACATTTTTTTTCTAAATTTGGAATATTTCCTTTCCTAATCATCTTACATCTTTCATATCAACGGTCTTACGTACATAAAAAGAATTTTAATAATTTATTATACAGGTTATTCTGGTCAGGAACATATATACCAATTCTATTCTTGTCGCATAAGAAATGGTGCTCAAGTTGAATATATATATATAGTAAACAAAATCTGTTATCAGTAAATATTTGCAAAACTAGCAAAACTATTACTTATGTCTGTCTCAAGTTTGTCAAATCTTTTTAATTTAATTTAACCAATTAATCCACTCAATTAAACTTAAAAGCAGTCTAACATTTTTAATAAAGCAGGAGGATATCCAATAATATTTAATTCATCATAAGAATCCAGTAAACACATCATTTATTGCAGACATGGTTCAGGAGAATGTTGCAACCGAGCGAAATTGAATGATATAGTTTTGCAGTAATTGCTTTAAATGCATGGGGGAAGTTTAGAATTGCGTCCATTCATCAGTTCGCTTTAGATCTTCTTTCCGAAATTCTGTTGACGTGTGGAAGGGCAATTAACAATTTGCCTTAATAAGATGTTTTTGGGCCTTCTCATCAGACAGCCTGATGAATGGGTGGGAACCAATGCAGATACCTGACCCATTTCGAGAAAATTCAAACGAAGAGATCTTCTCGGCGGGCGTGTTAATTACAGCTCGATGGACCAATGAATAAAGCCCCCCCCGCCCCCCTCCTCCAAGTCCGTGAAATAGATGAATGTTGTTTGGGGTCAGGAATCCCTCTTCAGGACAAGTCCAAGTTTACGACCAAAGATATTCTGAAGACATTGATCAATCCATTTAGAGGTTGAAGGGGTTTCAAATTAAAAATTCTTCGGTAGGTGCAGGACTGGATATTCATTAATTAAATGCCAAGCTTTAAGCTCTTAATTAATGTTAATTGATGGT
>BPLQ01008018.1:8991-37938 GCA_021605075.1 Caerostris darwini | reverse complement strand
AATGTTAATCTTTAGTTAAAGAAGGTAATAAAATCTTATATTTTTTTTTTCTTAACATCTAAGTCAGATGAGCAGAATTATACTTCTCAGCAGAAAATTATTAAGGAAATTGAAAAAAAAAAAAAATTCTTTTCACACAAGTTGGCCACCTCATGACTGACATAACTTTCTTCCGATGTCAAAAATTGATGGATCAAAAAAGTTTGCAGAAGTTTTTGCCAAGATTTGAATAGGGGGGTTAAAAAAATATTCCGTTTGAAATGCACTCATCAAATATTCCTAAGTCAGCAGCAATTCATCGTTTTTCTGCATTTTTTAAAGAGATTATTTTCTGAAATGTTTATGAGCGGTTTATTTTTTGACAAATCGCCAATTCAGAACGAAGAATACACAGACGTCAAAATGGAAAAAGATTAAGCAGAAAGCCAGAATGTTATAAATTTTAAATTTATAAAAAATAGATAATGGGGATAATATAGATGGATGAGGATAATATATTGAATTAAGAATAAAAATAGAAGTACTTCATCTTCTTTTTGGTGTGGTACATCAGTGGGCTTGGTGTTTCTCTTTTTGTATGACGAACAATTACCAATGGGCGAGGTAAGCATTAGTATAAAGTTAGCAGTGAGGACATTGCTTTCATTGATAATATTTAAGGGTAATTTTCATAGATAAGTATAATTCATAATTTTAATAATCCCGCATCTAAATTACCTAAGATGATCTATTAAAATTATTACATCTGAAGCACTGTGTCGCAGTAGTTAATTTACTAAAATTTTCAACTTTTACACTATATAGAAGTTGTAGTGCATGTGTATGGGAAGCCCTACGTTTGGGCGGCAGATTGTAGATGATGACGTAATTTGGTTTGTTAGTGTTGGATCTGTCACAAGAGGGAGATGAGGTCACAAGAACACTCATTTAACAAAACACACCACTTTAAATACAAGTGCACAAAGATTATCACAACACACAACAAAGATTAATATACAACGGTAACACCTTTAACCTTTACAGACATATATTTGCGTGAAAGGATTCCATTAAATGCTCTCGGGAGGACAGATTGTTATTTTGCGTAGGTTGTACCTTGTGTCATCTCGTTCATTGCCAACTGAACGTTTCACCGGGACGCTGCAAGGGGCGCTCTTGCAGTGCATAGGAGAAACATGGTTACAAGTGGAACCGCGGTTACAAAGTCTGTTTAATTTGAAAATGACTTCAATAGTCTCTTTACGGGATAAAACTAATTGTCAGGGTTAGTTATCTGAGTAATTTTTATGTTCTTAAACCTTTTGAAGGCAAAAGTCTGACTTATTTCTTCAATAGGTTTATTGAGAGGAAGACCTTTAAGAACGACCTTAAGATGCCTCTCAGATTTAGGACTAATTACAAAAAAGTTGTCGTTTCCCTCAAATATTGATATTCTAAGTTGGAATTATATATTGAATATAATTTGCTTGACAGTTTTATGGTGCTGATGATCCCTATGAAACGTATTTAACACTTCTTCAGCAAGTATAATGCACTGATCCGTTGAAACGTTCATTTAATTCTTTTAAAGTCTGCGTTAGGTTTGCTGTGGGACAAAGATTATATAGGAGTATTACTATTGTGGAACAATATGGGTACAATTTTTGGCGAAATAGTCACGAAGAATCAATGCAGTGTGAGCTGGCGCATGCAGTGTTTTCGGTACTAATCGAGATTGGACGCTTTTGAGGGCCTAAAATGGAATTGACCGATCCTTTTGTAATTCCAACATCAACAGCAAGGTCTCTAATTGTAAATAGACTGTTTGAAAGCACCAAATCTTTAATTTTTTTGGACGTGAGCTTCGTCGTTTGAGGCTGATGGTCGACCAGAGGGCTCTTTGTCTTCAACGCGTTCTCTGCCTTCTTTGAACTGTTTATACCACTTGTAAACATTTCTTTTCGATATAGGAATGCTCACCGAATGCCTTCTGCAACATTCTATTCGTTTCCGCAAACAAAATCAATCAAACAAATCGCCGGAATCCAATTTTTCACAATGAAAAAATCCATGATTTTTTATTGATTTCGAAGGCAAAATATGCTTTCTTAAATGTTTTACCGAAATGAATTGTAGTGGTTATTTTCTCTGTGAAATATTGATCAACAAGTAATATAAAATATATAATACAAGTAATATAGTAATATATTTCAATAAAGTACGCAAATAATACCTGAACGAAGTCCTGTATACTATAAGTCCTGGTAGAATTAGAAGTTCATCTTCTGATATATTCTAATAAGCCTTAAATTCTTGAAATGAACAATTTAAGTATAAATAAAATTCTTGAATGGCGTATTTGATAATTTTATTAAAAAGTACTTAGTACACGGCAAAAGTAGAATTCAAAGTTCAAAAAGATAAATAAAATAGTCTCTAACATTATGTGAAATAAATAAAAAGACAAGTAATATAAAAAAAAAATTAAAATCAATTCCTTCTTTTTTTCTGATTATATTGCAGAAAGTCCTTTATAAGTAATTTTCATTCATTTTTTTAAATTTAACTGGCGCCCTTTATTGGTAGATACATTCAACTTAAATCTATAAAAAACTACAATTAATTAATTTAATTTAAGTACTGAATTAATATTTGAAAAAACTGTATTAACATCAAGTGTCATCCACTAAAAGTTAAAAAAAAATGTATTTGAACTTGAGTGGATGAATAAAAAGTGTTTTATGAATGATTGAAAATTTGAACAAGATATATATAGGGAGAATGTGAGCTAATAGAAGGAATTTAATAATCATAAAGAATATGGAAAAATAAAATATATTTCTGAAATTCGCATTAAACGTAGATATATGCATCCGATTTAGATTATTTGAAAGAAAAATTAACGAATATTTTAACATCCTTCTCTCTGTCATTTCTTTTCTTTAAAAAAGATTAAAAATAAAACATTTTTTCTGGAATAAATATGCCAAATGTATTTAAAAAATTTAGTTAAGCAACTTCTCCAGATATTTTGTGTTATAAATCAGTTTGTAAGAGAAAAAAATCATCATCAAAAAATTATATTTATGTTTTTTTCACAAATTAAAAAATTTCACGCTAGAAGACAAAAAGTGTGAAAAAGACACTACAAATATGTATAATGAATTAGTTACCAAGTTACGTTATGTTACTTTTTATTTGAATGACAGTAATGCATGTACAAATTTGCTTAACTAGATGTATTAATGATATTATTCTGATATACATTTTTTTTCTGTCAGGAAATTAGAGATTTCAAGATTTAGAGTTGACACTTTTCTTAAGAACGTGCGATATACGGCTAGAAATAAATGTTTTTCAACGGTTACTGTAAACATGATATTCTTATCAGCTAAAAGTTTCTTAACAAGGCTTGCAATTAGCAAAAAAATGCCTGTCATCGCCTATGAATAAAGACAAGATTAAGATAGAAGTTTCATGAAACTTTCATTAAATTAGAGAAGCTTTAATTTTTTCATAATTTATAGGTCGGCGATATTTTTTTATTGTGTGCAAAGAAGATAAATTTAATTAAAAAAGTATTTTATCTATCTTTTCGCAAATTTGTGCTATCATCTGAAATTTTTATCTTTCAGATATTTAATAAAATACTTTGGGGCTGATTGATCTTAAAGATATGTTATTTAATATCTCAAAATCCAGTCTTTGCTTTTTTAAATTCTTAAAAATGTGAAATAATGTTTTTCAATTCCTACTATTAGTTCACACTCTCCCTATATATATTTATATATCTTGTTCAAATTTTTAATCGTTAATAAAATACTTTTTATTCATCTATTCAAGTTCAAATACATTTTTTAAACTTGTAGTGGATGAAACTTGGTGTTAATGCAGTTTTTTGAAATATTAATACATTAATTAAATTTAATTAATTTTAGTTTTATATGGGTGAAAAAAATTTCTTGTATAAGATATTTAGCAGGATATAAATTTATTATTAAATACCGTCAGTGGCGAAGCCTGTCGATCACTGGAAATTTTTTTTGTCAGATTCTTTTTTCATTCTGGGTTCTCGTCTGAGTCAAGGAGGGAACAAAATGTAAAATGAAAAATGTGAATAAATTAGTGAGAGTGATGGAAAGTGTGTATGTGTGTGTGAGAGAGAGAATTTTTTCAAACTTAAAAGAAATGAATGAAAATTATTTATAAATGACTTTATGCAATATAGTGAGAAAAAAGTTGGAATTAAATTTTAAAAAAATTTCTTTATATTACTTGTTTCTGTCTTGAATTTATTCTATTGCGTTAATTTCCATATAAATCTATTTAGTTATGTACTCTAAAAATGTAATGTTTTTGTGTAAAACATAAATAAATTTAAGGGTTTGGTTTCTTTTCTTACTGATATGTTTTCATGGATAATAAACATTTTATTGTACCATTTTCAGTATATATTTTATTGTTCATTGTTGTGTTATCCATTCAGCCACTCAAATATGCCAAGTAAGATTCTGCGAGATTTAGTAATCCCATAGTTACTAAATCTTTCGGAACTAAAGGGGTTTACAAGGTATCAGCCTGGAACTAAAACAAACGGATGGTACGTCTATTGTCTCAATTCAGATGGAAAATCCTAAACAGTTCTTCTCTTACCCAATGAATTCAATAAAACCTCTTATTTATAAAATGCAACTTTTTATTTATTGTTATCACTTTTAATACAAAACTTTTAAACTACAAAATTTATACTGTTCAACCAGTTTTATGTGATATCATATAGTTTGTGGTTCAATAACTATACGTAATAGTTTTATAACGAAAGTTGATACATAAAAACAAATGCAAAACTAATTTTATCAACCTGATATAAAACCACTAGCAATTGTATGCTATTTCATCAAAAGACATAACAAATGTATTTATTTTTGCGGTGTGACAAAGATTATTACAAGAATTACAATTATTAAGAAATGTGAAATTTTGTGTAATTTTTGTGTAATGTTTTAATTAAAATGCAACTTTTATTTTCATCACTCTTTCATAGTAGTAAAACACATAACTATTCCACCAATTTTATGTGATTGACAGTGTTTGTGGTTCAATAACTATTCGTAATAGTTTTATAACGAAAATAGATGCATAAAAACCTCAAACTAATTTTATCAACCATTGCATGGTAAAAAAATCGCCATCAATTGTATGCTATTTCATCAAAATATCTATAGCAACTTTTTTTTTTTTTTTTTTTTTTTTTTTGCAGTATGATAAAGCAAAATAAGCTGTATGATAATACAAAACTTATACTGTTCAACCTGCTTTATGCGATTTATATAGTTTGTGGTTCAATAAATATTTGTAATAGATTTATAACGAAAATAGATACATAAAAACCAACCCCAAACTAGTTTTAACAATCATTACCCGGTAAAAAGCCCCAACTATTGTATGCTATTTCATCAAAAGATCTATAATAACTTTTATTTATTTTTGCTGCATGATACATAATACTAAAAGAAATACAATTACTTGGAAATGGGAATTTTGGGGAAGCATATCAATTTTGTCTTAAGTTTGCATCACATATTTTTCCCAATATAAATATTGCAATAACAGGACATAGAAAAATACTAAATGAAACGAATATTGTAATTGAACTTAATTATTAAGTATTTTGTTTAATTATCCGAATTTAATGTTACTAATTTATCAAATCCAGGCCCGATGATCGAGTGACTGGCGCTCGGTGCCACAGGTTTCGGTTTCGAGTTCCGGTGGTGCCGTGATGTTTGTTAGTGGTACGGAATCCACTTTAAAATTATAAGTCCCGGTCTGTTTAGCCTAAAACAATGCACAAGATTACAGTAGAGTGACAAACCAAACCAACACATGTCTCGAAATCTGCCAGTAGGCAGACGGCCTTGGCCCGTCATGGGGCTGTTGCGCAAAGCAAGAAGAATTTATCAATTCTCCTAAGGATGAAATAGTTATGCACGCAAGTTAACGCGCTAAAGGGAAGTTTTCCATTCTCATTGACATGTTCTATTACTGCAGATATAGAAATCAGCAAGACTTCGTATTGATTGTAACAGTGCATCGCATCATTATACGCTCTCTCGAGTTCACCAGCTGGATCTAAAAGTAAAACACTGGTAACCCCAAAACTAAAAATATAAGCTTTTTATTGACACTCAAATTGTCCCGTGGATACTTTCCGAGGTTTCTTCTGTATTACGCTCAAATGTAAGGCAATGGAGAGTTTTTCCATACCGTACGTTAGTTACTGTAGGACGTCCGTTAGCTTTTTTCTCCCTATGTTTCCTATGAGCATGCGCTCTAGGGAGAAAAAGCTAACGGACGTCCTACAGTAACTGACGTACGGTATGCAAAAACTCTCTATTGCCTCTTATACTCTCTAAAACTCTCTAAAACTCTCATACCGTACGTTAGTTACTGTAGGACGTCCTTTAGCTTTTTCTCCCTAGCGCGCATGCTCATAGGGAATTATGTTTCCTGTGAGCATGAGCGCTAGGGAGAAAAAGCTAACGGACGTCCTACAGTAACTAACGTATGCAAAAACTCTCTATTGCTTCTCATACTCTCTAAAACTCTCATACCGTACGTTAGTTACTGTAGGACGTCCGTTAGCTTTTTCTCCCTAGTGCGCATGCTCATAGGAAATTATGTTTCCTATGAGCGCTAGGGAGAAAAAGCTAACGGACGTCCTACAGTAACTAACGTACGGTATGCAAAAATTCTCTATTGCCTCTCATACTCTCTAAAACTCTCTAAAACTCTCATACCGTACGTTACTTACTGTAGGACGTCCGTTAGCTTTTTCTCCCTAGCGCGCATGCTCATAGGAAATTATGTTTCCTATGAGCTTGCGCGCTAGGGAGAAAAAGCTAACGGACGTCCTACAGTAACTAACGTACGGTATGCAAAAACTCTCTAATAACTACTAATATTCCCTCCAGTAAGCAATGTTTTTATTCATATTAAATATTCATTGTAACATGACCAACCTTTATACATCCCTCTACCCGCCAAAAAAAAAAAAAAAAAAAAAATGACAAGTGATTATTCGGCTGTGTATACAGTAACGTTAAAAGACAGCAGCTCCAATAATTTGCATATCATATTTTAATGCAGTATTTCTTTTATATATGGTACGTAACTTTTAAGAAAATTTACTTATTAATGCTCATGATAAATTACTTATTAAGGTTCACAGTTACTTATTACGCCCTTGAGTCCAAAATTATTTATGCTATTATGAAAAAGAAATACCACATCATACTAAAACTGTTGGGCTTATTGTTATATTTATATTTCTTCAAATGCAATAATTTCACTTGACTTAAAAAAGGTTTTTCTGATAATCATAATTATCTCTTTTTCTTGCATTTTAAATTAATTAAATTAAGTATCGATATTTAACAGAGTGCAATTGAAATAAGTAATGAAACAGGGTTCTTTGAAGCTTTATTGCATGTGATATTTTATTAAATCAATAAACTATTACAAGAATCATATTGTTGTAGTTTTCGAATTTTAAATTTAAATCACTCTATAAATTAAGAAATTTAGCACATTCAATGTTCACCATCCTTGGCGTAGACAAGGGATGGGACAAAATTTGTTTAACAGGAGGATACTTTAGTACCTTACTATTTTGAATGAAATAAATACCTCCGATGATGCTACTGTTTAAAATAGTTTAAATTAAAATTAAAATTAAAATTATAATAAATATAAATAATTTATGAAATTTTATTCATCGGGAAACTAGAATTACAAATATTTATACCACGTATAGTTCACCTGAAGACGGAGAGGTTGAAAGTTATGCTTTCCTTGCAACATTTATGGGTAACTGTAACGCAATAGCATGCCGGTGGTGATAATCCAGATGGATTTTAGTGAACACGCAGACTAATAGTGAACCCGCAACTGACAAGTAGGCTGAAAAGTTCGTAGGCTGACACATAGATGACGCTACTAGTATAAACTCCATATGAATTTTAGTTAGCCCTAACCTTCACAAGACACGTGTATCAATTTGACAGCTGTTGCACTATTAGTATGCGAGTTATAGCATTTTTAGTGTTCATCACGTGCAGTCCACTCGGCAGACTGTCGAATGGACTCCGGTGTGAAATGATGGAGCTATGTTTCATCCTTCGTCACATATCGACGCAAAAATTCGGGATTATTACGATTGAACAGCTCCAAACGCTGCTTAGAACCATCAATTCGTTGTTGTTTTTGGTTGATTGTGAGCTCGCGCGGCACCCCCTTTGAACAGAGCTTTCGCTTATCCAAATATTCATTCACGATATGTCCAACACGTTCCTTTGATAGATTTAGGGTCTCAGCTCTCTCAATCCACTTCACGTTACGGTTATCAGAAATTATTTTGTGGACTTTTTTGATGTTTTCGTCGGTAACAGCCTCTTTGGGGCGTCCACTGCGTGCATCGACCTCGGTGCTCATTTCGCCTCATTTAAATTTAGCAAACCACTTCTGTAATGTTGATTTTCCTGGTGCAAAATCCGAATAATGTGTATCAAGCCAAACCTTGGCTTCAATAGTATTTTTTTTCGCAAAAAGCAATGCTTTATTAATACACGAAATTCCTTTTTATCCATTTTTTCAAACTAACAAAAGTTGCTTCACTAAAAATGCTGTAACTCACTCACATACTACTAGTGCAACAGCTGACAAATTTATACACGTGTCTTTTGAAGGTGAGGGTTAATTAAAAATTATATCGATTTAATACTAGTAGCACCATCTATTGGAAGCCTATGAACTTTTCAGCCCACATATTATTTAGTAGCCGCAAGTGTTTCGTCTGCGCCTTGAGTTGTCACTTATTCTGTAAACACTGTCATTAGTTTTTTAAGAAAATAATAAAAACTGAATTAACATGGTTAAAAGAAGCAAAATTTCATAAAATATTGCTGCATCAAAAAATGATACGTAAATTAGTGAATGTACTATCGTTTAACGTTATTAGGCACTTATTTGAACAAAATTTATAGGCGTGAAATCCAACAAAAAGTGAAGTTTTTTTAGATACTTTATGTCGGCATATATGCAACGAAGTTGGAAGAAAAATTCGAGGAAACGCATTGCAGAAGGAAGAGGAACTCAAGAACAATCCAAAAATGTCATAATGCGAACAACAACGTAAGAACAAAATCTGGGATCAAAATAAACCCATTGTTACTAATCCATCCACTGCCTTTGAAAATCCTACACCTTTTCGAGAAACTTCAATGACTTGTTGTGAAAGATTTATGTAGCCTATTTCAGTTACTGTAAATATATTGTGTATATGTTAACATTGTATCATCGATCTATTAGTCTATACCATTATCCTTATTTACTACATTACATCTCAATTCAACTCGTTTCTCCTAAAAATTGGGTCATTGAAATGTTTACACACATTAGATAATGGTACAGACCAGAGTACTATGTCTTCTCCATTTTATTTTCGGAATTTTCCTTAATGTTTTGTAATTAGTGAATATCTGCGAGTGTTAAATTGCAGAACTAATTTACAAAGAGTAATGCATAGGAAATAAATAGTAACTCACATTTTCAAATTTAAATCTATTGATTTGAGAGCAAACAAAGAATTACATTTGTGTATCGGGTTGCAAATGTGAATTTCATCAGAAAGTTGGAGATTTGTGTATAAAGTAGTTAAGAAATTCATAATATCGAACATGAATTTAAGCACCTTAATGTCATCATTAAATATGAACCTGTAACTAAATTGATAACTTTCATAAAAAAGGGCAACCAAGGAGTTTTAACAATTATTGCTTTTGCCGAATTATATAATCAGTATCCCTAAATGACTTGTTTGGTCAACCTAGCTCATCCGTCTCATTGTCTACTTTGGCCTTCATAATATGTGGATTACATCATTTGTCACTTGGTCCAACTTAAAAGTTAGTTTTTAGCTGACATAACTATCAGGTGTATGTAGCAGCACATGTTATTGTACTACATAAATCTTTTCACTAATTGTATTTCAAATCTTCGTTAATTGTTTTGTAAATCTTGTAATTGATATTCGTAATACAAATCAATCATAATTTTCTTACATTTAATAACTTAAAAAGTGAATGCAATCTAAAATTTATTTTTTTAATTTTCAAAAATTAAAGAAAATAACTCCATTCGTTTACTGTTTTTAATGGATATCGATCTTCAGAACAAAAAAAATTTGGCACATGTGATGTGCCAAACATGGTTACCATATTCCGAAATTTTCATAAACATCATATCACATTCATTTTGCAAAGCATCGCCTATTTAGCGGCTTGGCGAAACTGGTGGGCAGAAATACAATCCAACAAATTCCATGCACAAGCTTCTGAAAATGTATTTTTCAATAATTACAATAAAAGCTATGTGAACAGATGCAGAAATTATTTGGCTATATATATTCATGATAAAACCATATAATAGAAATTGCTTTAATTGTATTCAAGTAAATTGACAGGATTTCAATTATAATGTCGAGATATAGATGCAGTGTAGGAAACCATTCATGAGGGGAATCCTGAATCGACTACGTATCAGCCATTGTAATAATAAATGACTCCAAGCAAAATGGTGATCGTTGGGAAACAGTAGCTCAAAAAAGATTCAGATAGATTAGCATGCTCGTTTCAATTATGGGGATAAGATAAAGAGGCATTGTATAATAATGTGACGACGTATTGCAGCCTAACACATGTGGTGTTAAATGAGGTTACAATTTTCTGAAATTTTCATAAACACCATAACACATTCATTCTGCAAAGCATCGCCAGTTTGGCCTCTTAGTGAAAGTAGTGGACTAAATACGATCCAACCATTTCCATGTACAAGTTTCCGGAAATTTATTTTTTAATATGTACAATAAAATTGATTTATTATATACACGCTTTTTCTGTGTGAATTAAATAAATTTAAATGCCAAAATGGGCTAGTAAATATTGTGTTAAGCTTCCTCTACAGGTTTTTTTTTGTTTTGAAATGCCACATGCGAAGTCAAACCAAAAGCCATTGTAATAATACGGATACGGTAAACGTATGTAGAAATTATTTGACTATATATGGGAACGATAAAACATTATAATGGCTACTAACCTTTCACTAATTTTAAGTACGTTGGCATGCTCATTTCAATTGTGGTAGCAAAAAGTTATTCGCCTCAATCGACTATTCATTCAATAGCTAAAAATTGAATGCAATTTAAAATTTATCTTTTAATTTTCAAAAATTAAAAAAATAATTCCATTTATTTACTATTTTTACTGTTTTTCGATCTTGAGAAGGAAAAACATAATAATATAATAGAGAGTTTTTTGCATACCGTATTTTGGACATCCGTTAGCTTTTTCTCCCTAGCGCGCATGCTCATAGGAAACATTATTACAGATACGCATGCGCAATTTCCTATGAGCATGCGCGCTAGTGAGAAAAAGCTAATGGACGTCCAAAATGCGGTATGCAAAAACTCTCTAATGTTAAATGAGGTTACCGTATTCTGAAATTTTCATTAATATCATATCAGGTTCATTTGCGGTCTGATGACCAATTGACTATCGCTCTGGTCTTTGGTATTACAGACTTCAGGGTTGAATCCTGGCTGTTGCATAGATGCTTGTTAATGGTTTGGAATCCACGTGAAACTGTAGATCCCGTCTAATTAATCTAAAGTGGGCAAATAATAACTGTAAAGGGACAAATCAAACTACATTAATTTTGCAAAGCATCGCCGGCATCCTGGAGAAATTGGTGGGCAAAAATTCCAACCAATTCCATGCACAATGTTGGGAAAATTATTTTTTTTAATAACTACAATAAAGCTTCAGTGTTAACAGATGTAGAAATTATTTGGTTATGGAAGGGAATGATAAAACCGCACTATAGTAATTGCTTTCATTGTCTTCAAGTAGATTAACACGTTAGTTTCAATTATGGTGGCAAGATATAGATACAATGTAGCAAGTCATTCATGATGTAGCCTGAATCGACTACATAACAGTCTATGTAATTATAAATGAATCCAAACAAAATGCTCGTCGTTGGAAACAGTAGCTCAAAAAAAGATTCAGATAGATTAGCATGCTCGTTTCAGTTATGGTGATAAGATATAGACGCCTTATAGCATAAAACATGTGGTGTTAAATAAGGTTGCCATATTCTGAAATTTTCGTTAACACAATATCACATTCATTTTGTTAGGCATCGCCGGTTTGGCGCCTCGGAGAAATTGGTGGGCAAATATACTATTTAACCAATTCTATGCACAAGTTTCTGAAAACTTATTTTTTAATAATTACAATAAAAGCTTCCATGTGAACAAATGTAGAAATTATTTTGCTATATATGGGAACAATGAAACCATATAATAGAAATTCCTTTCATTGAGTTCAAATAGAGTGGCTCGCTTGTTTTAGTTATGATGGTAAGATATAGATGCAATGTAGCAAGTCATTCAAGGTGAAGCTTGAATCGGCTACATATCAGCCACTGCAATAATAAATGACCCCAAACAAAATGCATATCGTTAGTAAACAGCACTTCAAAAAAGATTTCGATTAGCAGCAATAATGTGAAGATTTATCATACATAAACAAAGAATTTTTATTCGCATGTTATTTCTTGCTGTAGTACATGTGCATTGAAACAGCAGCTGTAAACTTCCATTTTGATGCAAGAACGAAGATAAAAGGATCACTCTGAGGATTAAAAAACGACAGACATGATTCCTTTGGATGACTTAATTTATATATGACGCCAGACTTTTTTAATGCTGTAGGAGGTGCAAGCCGTGTTTTCCTACTTAATGAGGAAGAACACTTTAAAGCTCGTTTGAGTAATTATGGGTTTACGAAGTCTCGGCGGCTCTATCAAATGGTGCTTAAAATGTTATATAGATTTATATTCCTGTACTTTTTTTTGGAAGCAGTTAATGATAAGGACACATTAAAACGATCTGGATGCTTACAGAACAGGTATTGATTTAGCTCTTGAGTTTCTGTTCTCTAGTTAAGAGCTTAAATCGAGTTTACTTTAAAGTGTTTGTGAATGAAAGAAAAGCTTCAATTCTTTATAATAAATTATAAACTTTAATTTTTTAATCGTATTTTTTATATGCATTTTTTAATAATACTATAATATAATTATGTGCATTTAAAATATATAACACATATTTTGTTCGCAAATCATTCCCAGCCATGGTTTGGTTGTTATTTGTTTGATCTGTCGTTCTACTGAAACCGGGACCTAAGGTATAACGTGGATTTCGGACGATTAGCAAACATCCATGTCAACACCAGGAGGAACAGCTGTAGAAATTAGTTGGCTATACATGCGAACTATAAAACCCGTATAATAGAAATTCTTTTTATTGTGTTCAAATACGTTGACATGCTAATTTCAATATATACATTATGTGGAAGAAAGTGACGGGACACGACACTATAACGACATAAACCCATATTTATTAAAATTAATAGGAGGTAGGGCCTCCTTTGGCTGCGATCACAGCTGCAACCCTTCTGGGCATGCTTTCCACTAAATTAGCCATAGTGGCAAGAGGAATTTCCTTCCAAATGTTTAACAGGAAGTTCCATAGTTCAGGCTTCTTTTGGGGAGTGGGGTGCAGGCCTTCAGCCTACGATCAAATTCGTCCCAGAGATGTTCAATTGTGTTAAGATCAGGGCTCTGTGCCGGCCACTCCATGCGTTTAACGTTGTTGATCACATACCAATCAAGAGTCCTCCTTACAACATGGCATGTTGCGTTGTCGTCTTGATACCAGCAATCATCCATACCGTACGTTTTCCACAAGGTAGGAAGGACAGGATTGTCGAGAATATCATAGTATCTATCGGCATTCATCGCACCATCAACCTTCACCAGTGGGCCAGCCCTATACCAGGAGAAACAGGCCCATACCATCAATCCTCCTCCACCAAACTTTACAGTTGGGACGACACACTCGGGCAAAGGGCGTTCTCCTGGTAAACGCCATACCCAAACACGTCCATCGGAACAGAAAAGGGTAAATCGTGACTCGTCACTCCAAAGGACGCGTTTCCAGTCATCCAGAGTCCAAGTACGGTGATCTTCGGCCCATCGAAGGCGCGCTTTCTTGTTGGTTTTAGTAATCAAAGGCTTATGGGCCGCCGAACGTCCAGTGTAACCTAACTTATGGGCCTCGATACGAAGAGTCTTGGTCGAAACGGCCACACCTGTGGCTTGTCTAAACTCATTAGCGATGTTATCCATGGATGTTTGACGGTTACTTCGAATCTCCCTGCCGAGCACCCGCCGGTCCCTGCTGGTGAGAACTGTAGGTCGTCCACTTCGGGGTTTGTTCTGACAGTTTCCCTCAGTCTTGTAGCGACACACAATACGTGCTACAGTTGATTTTGAGCAGTTACGGAGACGAGATATCTCCCTAATTGACACCTTGGCAAGATGCAATCCAACCAACACACCTTTGACAAAAAACAACTCTAGTCGACTCCACACAGTATTTATAGGATATGGCTGACACGTGATACCTATTATTGCGCATGTGTCAGCTGTATTGTCGACTTTTCTACTTTTCTAGGGGTGTACCGTCACTTTCTTCCAGATAGTGTATTTGCAATGTAGGAAGTCATTCATGGTGCAGTCTGAATCGACTACATATCCACCATTGTAATGATAAATGACCCCAAACAAGATACCCAGCATACGGAAACAGTAGTTCAAAAAAGATTTCGATTAACTGCAATAATGTGAAGATTTATCATACATAAACAAAGGATTTTTATTCGCAGGTTATTTCTTGCTGCAGTACATGTGCATTGGAACAGCAGCTGTAAACTTCCATTTTGATGCAAGAACGAGGATTAAAGGATCACTCTGAGGATTAAAAAACGACAGACTTGATTCCTTTGGATGACTTAATTTATATATGACGCCAGAGCTTTTCAATGCTGCAAAAGGTGCAGGCATGTTTTCTTACTTAATGAGGAAGAACACTTTAAAGCTCGTTTGAGTAATTATGAGATTACGTACTCTCGGAGGCTCTATCAAATGGTGCTTAAAACGTTCCATCGATTTATATTCCAGGACTTTTTTTGAAGTAGTTAATGATAAGGACACATGAAAATGATCTGGATGCTTACAGAGCAGGTATTGATTTAGCTCTTGAGTTTCTGTTCTGTAGTAAAGAGCTTAAAGCAGGTCTAATTTAAAGTGTTTGTGAATGAAAGAAAAGCTTCAGTTCTTCATAACAAATTATAAATTTTAATTTTTCAATCCTATTTATTATTTTATAAATTTCTAATTACGCTATGGTAAATTTATCTGCATTTAAAATATATAACTCGTGTTTTGTTTTCATGAGCCCCAGCCATGGTTTGGCAGTTATTTAATTGGAGAAAAATAGATTATGATTATTTACATAATGTTAGCTTATCCTTATTATTGAAGCTTATAATAGATTAATGTAGGGTTCAGCAAGAAATTCCATCATTGTCAGAGTGATTATGAAAATGTTTTCTTGATTTTTTCACTTGTAACATAATTTTGGCTAGTTTCCCTTGGAATCTTGCTGCCTGATAGCCAATTGGCAAGAGCTCTGGGTATTGGTGCCACAGGCTTCAGGTTCGAATTCTGGCGGGTGCATGGATGTTTGTTAGTGGCACGGAATCCACGTTAAATTATAGGTCCTAGTCTAAGTAGCCTAAAGTAACCACAAAATGACAGTAGAGCGACAAACCAAACCGTAAAATCTTTTACAAGCAATTATTACCATTTTGTTTTTGTTATTATATTGATTAAAACAGTATATCATGGTGCCCTTGAAATTCTAACGTAACGAAATTATTATTCATTGGTATCGTCAAAACGAAAGATAAGTATGAAATTAAAAGCATTTATTTTTTATACTAACTTAATGAGCAACGTAAATCATAAAAGCTAAAAAAAAAATTACTTAAGCGTACTTTATGTGTAAATAGTCATTCGAAAAGAAAGCTAATCGTCTATAAAGACTTCACATACATTGAGTAACAAACTTTTAGAAAGGGTAGGTTACACCTAGACGAATAGGATTCACGTTGCAATGCTGGGTAAGGAATGCTTTCCATGCGCTGAAGTATGCATAGAAAACACCAGAATCGTAAAGTTTCATTCAAGTGTATATACTAATTATTAATTAATTAATTAATTAATTATACTAACATGATCAAACTTATAATACTTATACCCCAAAGATTAAAACTAAGTATCGAATTACAGAACTAAATGTCGACAGAAAAACAGTTACTACTTGCACAAGATTAAGGATGAAGCACCATAAAAATATGAAAATTTCTGCTGGCGGAGTTACAAAATACCAAACATGGGGCAACTACCCTGATGTCCAACTTATTCTTCATCATGGTTTTGATTGCTCAGCTTTTGCAGCCGTCGTACATTACCTGGACCATCCCTCAGAAGAGGATTTACTATATACTATTTAGTATATTCCGAGATGACAATAAACATAGTCAATATTATTCGGGAGTACCACGATATTTGATTTTCTTATACTCTTCAGGGAATACAACAACATCTAAGATGATTAAATGGGATGCATGTCATTTTCATGCAGAATTATCTGATGGGGGCCTGATGGCCGAGTGAGTAGTGTTCGATGCAACAGTTTTGGGGTTCGAGTTCTGACGATGTTTGTAATGGTTCTAAATTCACTTTAAATCAGATCCCGCAATGACGGATTTAGGTTCGATGGCGCCTTTGGCCCAAGTTAATTTGACGCCCTTATATATAATAATAATAATAATAATACGAATATATAGATATACGATATCTATATTTGGATAGATATCGCAGATAACACGTGAATGTAGGAATTCATTTATTCTACGCTTTAAATATTGGCATGTTGAGGTTGTCAAAACAAGAAAAGAAACATTAAAATACGATCTTACAGTTGATAAAAAAAAATCACTTTCAAATTTTTGCCGCCTCGAAAGTTTTGGTGCCCCTAAAAATTTGCCGCCCTAGGCCTGGGTCTAGCGGGCCTAAGTCTAAATCCGTCACTGAGGTCCCGGTCTAATATAATTGTAGAGTGATTGTACGGCTGACAATCTTACCCCTTAAGCAGCCTGATGGCCAATTGACTAGAGATCTGGCCTTTGGTACCTTTGGATCCAGGTTCGAATTCAATGGATGGATGTTTGTTAGTCCGCTTTAGTACGGAATCCACTTCAAAATGTAGGTACCGTTCTGTTTAGCTCTCGTGGGCACAAGATTACTGGATCATTGTAGACGACAAAACAAATCGAACCAAACCTATCCCGTAAAAAGAAAACATCTCATGTTTCGGAATCTGCTAGAAGGCAGACGGCTTCTCCCACAATGCGCCTGTCGCACCATTGAAGAAGAATCATCTTAGATTTAGAGTGTCAACTGTTTGATTCTATAGTTTCTATTGAAGGTATTACATTAAAATATTTTTGCATCTAATAAGGATGAAAGTTCAAATTGTATATTCGAATCAAGTGAATAACTTATTCGGTAATTAGTCATTTACCGAAAAAGGAATAATATAGAAATTATTTTCTTGTCAGAATAATTGTCATCGTTTATTTGGTTGTTATTGTTTGTTGGATTGTTATGTTTGAATCGTTTTTTCTTTCTAATGCAGCTGCAAACACAGACAGCTTGGTCTTAGATGCCTTAAGGCAACTGCTGCACAGACGTACTCACTTCGCATTACCCAGGGGGCGTGTGTAACTTGAAGATAAGCCACGGACGCGGAGTAACAATGCCCCCGCAACTCTCTACGATCCTATTAGACCTGGACCTACTTTTTAAAGTGGATTCCGAACCACTACAAACAACCATGGCACCGCCGGAACTCGAACCCGAAACCTGTGGTACCGAGCGCCAGAGCGCTAGCCACTCGGCCATTCAGGCCCATGTTTGAATCGTTAGCAATTTCATTATTTTTATTTTTAGAATTTTATATACACGTAATGAGGAAGTGAAAAGAGTTAATCTTTTGTTTGTAAGCATAGTATCACGTTTATTAAATATAAAGTTGTCAACACACCAGTGAATTGCATGCTGATATTGGTAAAGTACAGTATCATTGAATAAAAAAAAACTATTTAAATATTTCTTGAAATTGGAACGAGTGTTTGGATGAATTAAAATTCGAAAGTGGATTGATACCTCATTGATGTTTTATGAACATTGAAAAAGAAGAAATGACCTCAAATTAGAAAAAAAAATATTGCTCAATGTCTTTGTTACATTGCAATGATTAGTTGCAGAACGAATTAAAATGGATTACAGAAGATACTCATTTGAACTTCTAAAAGTGTGTATTAATATTAAAGCCTTCCTTTTCATTATCGAAAAATATTCATCTAAAAGTAACATTTATTATGTGGATATAAACTGAACTATGTATTACAGTTGGTCTTCCACTTGGAATGCATATTTTTAATGTGATGACTCTAATACATCAACAAATATGAAAAAAAAAAACATTTATGTCTGAATTTAAAATTATCCTGGTAACTAGTTTGAAAACTCTCAGAAAAAAAATACATTGATAAAACTGAAATTTCACAGAAAAAAGATTATAAAATGAAATGCCTGTAAATTCCACCAGAATTAACATAACTTGACAAGTTGATAAATACTCAGGTAAGTGTTTTTACCTATGTTAACTTTTAATTTTATGGTATTGTAGTTTTTTTTATCAGCAGTAAATTTTATTATATTATAGTTAAAAGAATATTTATCTCCATTTATTGTTTCTGTGTATTGCTTCAATTCATTGTTGCTGTGCCAAGACCTCAGAGCAAACCTCCCGGCAACGATAGTAGAAAATTTATTTTGTTTATCTTTGCATATTGATCTAATAGAAAGTCATTGTTTACCTTATGTAACTTATAGATTTTCGATTAATTTAAATTAATTTAATTATATTCGATTAATTAATTTAATTATGAATGGCAAAATCTATTTTTTTTCATACTTATGAGATTAATTTTTTAATGTCTGTTGTCGTTTAAACAAAGTTTAGTTGAAAAGCTTTTAATAATTGTAAGATGTATGTTTAAATTTTTTTTGTTATTGATATTAGCATAATATATTAGTGATTTTCGAGCTTTAAGTAATGATTTTTTTTTCTATAAATTCTTATTTTTTTTATACATTGGAATTTGGATTTTTTGATAAATATTTTATGGTATGAAATGAAACTTTAATTTTTGTTTTTCCATTATTTGTTTTTATGAATAAAATTTTAAGCGAATTTAGTAGAAGATTTTACAATACTGTATTTAATTTGTACCGTATGGGTCGTAGGAGCATTGTAGAATACCGTATGGATTGTAGAATACCGTATGGATTGTAGGATACTGTAAGTGTTACAGTATCCTACAATCCATACCATTTATCATTCTACCATCCATACCAATCCAAAATCCATACTATCCATACCAATTCATCCATCCATGTTCTATTTTATATGGTGTTTGAGAACAAGAATTCAAAATTAAATATTAATTCACAATTTGAAAAACTAAGCAGGTGACATAAATAAATCTTTATTATTCTATATAAACCACTAAAAAGTGAAACTATTCAATAAATTTTTTAAATGTCACAAAAAGTATTAAAAAATGAAATTTAATGTTTTATTATATGTTGCAACTTTTTTTTCCTATTTAACATCATTTTATCAAACTCGGGTTATAATCTTGAAGTAGCTGTACAGAATCGATATGTTTTTGCGAAGCCTTAAAAATACATTATTAAAATATATTTGGTTTGTGGGAGATTACTAAAAGGTTAAAGAATGTTTTCATTGTTCGTAGGCGAAACTGGGATCGTGGAATAAAGTAGCGTTTTTCGATTAAAATTCTTACTCCCCGTAGGTTCCAATGAAGCAAAGCAGTTTTTGGCAAATTCCCGCTGCTTTCAGTTATATTAAATGCTGAACTAGCACGGAAAAACGGTTAGTGGAGGTCGATTCATAATCTCCAGACGCTGGACTTGAGGTGCCCGAAATAGAAATAAAAACTGCTTTTGAAAGTTTTTCAAGTATATTATTGCCAATGTTTTCTAAAGGTATACCTTAGCGATGATGGCACTTTGGTTTTTGATTTTGAATTAATGAAGTTTTTATTTGAAAAAAAGTTATAATTTTGAAATATTTTTAAGAATGAAATAAAATAAAAGGCTTTCAAATGGTACTGTTGATTTCAATTGCATTTATAAGGAGTTAATTTTTTTTTAATGTATTGGCTTTTATGTTGAAATATTAATATTTAACTTAAAAGATTTTAATAATTGTAAGGTGTATGCTTAAAAAAGCTTTTTTATTGATATTAACATAATGTATTATTGCTTTTTGTGCATTAAATAATGATTTTTTTCTATAAATTCTTATTTTTTTTTGTACAAAACATAGAGAAATATAATTGGATCTTTTGATTAATATGTTATATTCTGAAAGGAAAATTTCATTTCTGTTTTTTACTTTTTGTTATCAATACAAATTTAAATGAATATAATAAAGAAATCTACAATATTGTATTTATCTTAAATACAATATTATAGAACGCTGTACGTGTTGCAAATTGTATTTTATATGGTGTTTGAGAACAAGAATTTTAAATTAAATATTAATTCACAATTTGGAAAATTAAACAGGTAACATGTGGTATAATTCTTGATCGCAATATTTATTCTATAAAAACGACTAAAAATTGAAACTATTCAAAACTTCTTGTGCAAATAATTTTCTAAAAAGTTACAAAAAGTATTATTACCAACTTAATGAAATGTTTTATTATATGATGTAACTTTTTTTTGTTCCCTTTTAAGCATCACTTTTATCAAACTCTTGTTTATAACTCTTGAAGTAGCAGTACAAAATCGATATGTTTTTGCGAAGCTTAAAATATATGGTTTGCGGAGATCGCTAAAAGGTTAAAGAATGTTTTCATTGTTCATAGGCGAAACTGGGATCGTGGAATAAAGTAGCGTTTTTCGATTAAAATTCTTACTCCCCGTAGGTTCCAATGGAGCAAAACAGTTTTCGGCAAATTCCCGCTGCTTTCAGTTATATTAAATGCTGACCTAGCACGGTTAGTGGGGGTGGATTCATAATCTCCAGACTCTCGGGCCTTAAGGTGCCCGAAATAGAAAAAAAAATTGCTTCGAAAGTTTTTCAAGCATTTTATTGCCAATGTCTTCTGAAGGTATACCTTAGCTATGATGGTACTTTGAATTCATGAAATTTTTAGGTGAGAAAAAGTTATAATTTAGAAGTATTTTTCTGAATGAAGTAAAATATAACAGAGATTGGCAGACTTCCAAATGGTACTGTCGTTTACTGTTATTACTTTTTTATTATATTTCTAAAAATAGTTAAAAAATTTAAATTTTTGTTGTTGTTTTACATTACTCAATTTTCGTGAGATGTTAACTTTTCGCACATTCCTAAATAGCACAAATATGTTTTAACATGCTTTCAAAACTAAGAGTACTTTTTATACCGTTTCAGCTTTTTATGCTTATAAAAGAGAACATATTTATTTGTAAAATAAAAATTTTACTTTAAAAGTGTATTTGCTCAAGTACACCTTGTTTTCAAAACTATATACAAAAACATTGATTCAGGGGCTGATTTATAGTTAAAAAATGCATTTTTATTATTTAATAGTGGACATATTTAGTGCAAACTGTTTGCAGTTATCAAAAGTTTCAAAAGCTATTTGAAGTTGGAATTTTAAAATAATAATCAGAATAATTATATTTTATTATAAATTAAAAAAAAAAAACTGAAAGGAATGAAATTTGAAGTATTTTATTGCCAATGTCTTCTGAAGGTGTACATTAGCGATGATGGTACTTTGATTTTGGACTTCGAATTAATGAAATTTTTATTTGGAAAAAAGTTATGATTTTAAAATTTTTCTGAATGAAATAAAATAACAGAAATTGGCAAACTTCGAAATGGTATTGTTTTCCGTACTATATTTATAAAAAGAACAAATTTTAAAAATTTGTTGGTTGTTGTGTTGAAAACGAATCTTTTCTATTGCTCAGTTATCTTGCAACTTTTCGCGCATTACTAAATAGCTTAAATACATTTTAACATGCTTTCCAAACTAATGTCTTTTTATGATAATTTTGCTTTTTATGCTTATAAAAAAGAACATATTTATTTGTACAATAAAAGTTTGACTTTAAATTTTTATTTGTTGGTGTGCATAAGGAACCTTATTTTACAAACCTATACGTATCGAGTATAAAAATATTCGTTCAATGGTAATATATAAGGAAAAATTCTTTTTTTTTATTGTTTAATAGAGGGCATATTTAATGTAAGCCATTATTGGTTATCAAAAGTTTCAAAAGCAATTTGACCTTAGAATTTTAAAATATTTATCAGAATATTAATTTTTTTTCACAAATTAAAAAAAAAATAATGAATTTTGAAGTATTCTCATAAGCAAATTTTTTGTCGTGATTTACTATTTTTTTTTAAAACCTGTAAATTATTTTAGATGCCTTGCTCTACATATACTGAAAACGAAACCCAGTTTGAAATTTGTGTTTTGGAAATGTAGCTTTTAGAAATGATTTGACAACTTTTTCTATAAAGGAAAACATAAATTTCGTAAAGATGATAATAATACATTAAGTAAACTTTCAATTTTAATTGGTAATTCTCATTTTACCATACAGTAAATAATTAGAATATTTACACTCATGTCCATAAATTAAGGGTAATTCAAAATCACACAGAAATTGAACCACATACTATACAAATCACATAAAACAGGTTGAACAGTATAAGTTTTGTATTATCATACAGCTTATTTTGCTTTATCATACAGAGAAAAATAAATAAAAGTTGTCATAAATATTTTTATGAAATAGCATACAATTTATGGAGGATTTTTTGCCGGACAGTGGTTGACAAAATTAGTTTTGGGTTCTTTTTTTGTATCTATTTTCGTTAGAAAACTATTACGAATAGTTATTGAACCACAAAGTATATCAGTTGCATAAAATTGGTTGAATAGATTTGTACTTTATTATTATGAAAGAGGGATAACAATAAAGAAAGAGTTGCATTTTAAACTGTCTGGAATTGTCCATCTGAATTGAGACAATGATGAGTGGTGTAATATTCCCCAAGATCAGATTGATAATTTGATACTCAGCATGCCTAGGCGTTGTAAGGCCTGTATTGCATCGTCCGGGAGACATACTCCATATTAACCATCATACTAACCATGTTATACTATTTTTTGTAAATAGGTTCTTTTTTGAAATTTGCTCCAGGGAGTAAAAATCGCAATTTTTATTAATTATGTCAAACATATAGCATCTTTTTTGCTCTTTACCTTTTGTTTAATAAATAGAATTTACAAATAAGTCAAATTTGTTTTTCTTCTGTCTCTTTCTTTGCCTGAACTTCATTATCCTTAATTTATGGACATGAGTGTATTTCTTTTAAACGTTACTTAAACAATCTTGCAAAGATCGACTAATGTTGCTCGACGGCTGTGATTGGAGATTCATTGTTCATCAATTAGAATAAAAGTCGGGAGTATGTTATAAAATTGTAACTCAGCTTGAAAACACTGAAGGTAATGTTTCAGGAACAGTCGTATTGAAATGTATATGAAAGGAGCATGCTTTCGAAACAGAGTTGCTGGAAAGAAATATTTCGTGATCGAGGAGTATAGTACCCTACTCTTAGTTTTTCTACTAGTTAACAAAAGATGATGCCCTGTACTTGTTTGATTTGGTATGAGTACTTCTAATGTAACACTTCTAATATAGCAAAAATTTCAGCCATTATCGATTCATAGGAAATCAAGTAGCAATCCAATTAAAATGTTTGATAATGCAAGTTTGAGTTAATTATAACAATGTAATTAATTCTACCTTACACAATCAAGATAATTAATTGAAATTCCCACAATTAATATATTTAATTTGAACTCAAAATATAATTAATTGAAAATCTCATTATACAAAAACATTAATTTGATACACAAATTATTAATGTAACATTATTTTGATACTCAAATGGTAACACAGGAAATCCAGACTAGGAATTTATTACTCCATTCTTTGAACTAAAAAAATTAATGCTTATAACTCATTTGCTCCAGAACAAATGTAAAAAGATATTTCAATCTATAAAAAGAGATTGATAACTAAAAGATTTAAATCTAAACATTATTTTTGCACTGATAAAATTTAGCAACAGACAACTTCACTATAAAAATAGAAACTATTTGCAATAATATAATTTGAACCCTTGCAATTTGAAAAAAATTATTTCTTAGCTTAATAAGAATTTTCTGTTTGTAACAAAATTGTAACTCCAATCGCCCCCTTCCAATTCAACATATCTTACAAATTCATGAAAATGCGGTGGTGAGTAGTAGATAATCAAGTTTCTTTGGTTTTAATAAAATAGTTTCGAATTAAATGACCTGGAAAGAAATTAATGTGTTCTGCATGACTTAAATATGTACTAGGTTTTTTCATACTTATCCTGTCATTGCACATGGAAATTAAAAGAAATAGAAGTCAATCCTATGAAATAATAAACAGATTAAAATGTGTTTGAAGATTACATAGATTATAATTTTGTAAGTAGAATTATACGATAGTAACTGAACAATAAATAACAATGGTTTTTCAAGATTATTCTGACTGAATGCATTTTGTGGATAAATGATTTGGAGAAAGAAGCTAAAATAACTCCAGAAGTCGAGAATTAGGTTTAATATCCGGCAGAAATTTTATGTAGTATATATATATATATAATAAATAAAGGCCGACTGGAATCAAAGTATCCTTTCTAATGTTAAGAAAAAGCATAGTTCCAAATCACTAGGATGTTCTTTATTATAGAGGGTTCTTCATAACGGTTAAGTAAACATTTCGATTAGTTTTTACTACTTTTTAATGAAATATATATGTTGAATATTACAATTGGGAAAAAAATGACTCTGCTTTAATTCAACACTCATTTAGTTTGTCTTTTAATCAAATTATGTGGTAGTATTGCTCCATTATATACTAATGAAACAATTAATTGCTTATTTGATTAATTATTATAGAATATGAAGCAATATTACCAGAAACAGTTAGGGCAAGTTTCTTGTTTAAAAGAATGAAATACAAAGCTGTCATTCCTATATTCGAATGTTCTAAAATAGACAAAAACAAATTCAATTCTTGCAAATCATTTTCATTGTAAGGATGGTCAAACACCAGCAAACCAGTAAGTGTTTCTAAGATATGGAATCTGTTTTCCTCAATTTTTGCTGCAAAAATGCATATTAATAATAAGTGAGTGATGTCAAAAATAACATCAAGAAGTATTATTCCTTGAAAACTGAGATCGCCACTACTCCAGGAGTTTCTTACCAAATCAAACATACTTGTACAGCATCGAAACACAATCTTCAACAACCAAAAGAAAATAATTTCGGTAAAAATTGTATTAATTTCCGATGATAGTTTCTGAAGACAGCAGTATTTTTTTTCGCTGCTTACGGATCCTCGAAATGTGGCATGTTTTGTGCTTCAGCATGAACTCCAGTTTTTGGTGTATTGCTTGAAATTTCGCATGGATATGTAAGCACATGAATACGAAAAGACACATGAAAATAGGTATTCCGGCGTATACGTACCACACATAAAATATCCAGAAAATTATTTTAAAAGAAGTTGAAAGGCGGATCAGAATATAGTTCGTGGATTGCTGCCAGAGAATATTTTCTGACTTCAAAACTGCAAAAACATAAGTAATATACACAACAGCAAAGAAAAATGCAATCATTACCATAGTATTGATCAACAGAACATTCCGGCGTTTAGCTGCATTGTGAACATGAACGGCAAGTAGATTTAAACCTCTTATTGCTTTTATAATTCGTATTATCCTCACATAGAACAAATCTTTTGCCAAGACGAATCCAAACAAATCAAGTGTTCCAGAAATTAAAAATGCCCAAGACCCATTACCGAATCCTGTGGATACTGAAGCAAATACAAAAAAATATGTGCGAAAATACCATTTCTACAGAAATCCAGAGAGGGTGTGATATTTTTAAAGGATTCTGTGCTTTTATGGTTTCTCTTGATACCACAGTGTCGTCATCCTCCAGATATACTCCAAATATGTGAAGTGAACGAGATAGTAGTTTTGGTAAAGTTTCTAATTCCATTCTTGGATCTGATGGCTGTGCTTTTTAGGATAGATTCTCGCAAATCATATGTCTTCTACTTGATTCTTCATAATTTGAAAAATTTTCTTAGTAACATTAGAAGTATGCATGAATAAGTATATAAAAATAAATATATATCGCTGAAGGCATATTCCACAAGACAATCTTTTTTTTATCACACTTTATTTCTTAAACATTTACTATGACGTTGAACTATGCCATTCGTACTCAAGAAATTTAAACATTTTGTCAATATTTATAATTGTTTCATTGATAGTTGTTGAATTAAAATAACTTCAAATTAATCCGATTAATTGAAATTCATATTTTTATGATACATTGGAAGTATACTATTTCAAGAAATGTCGTCCAATTTTTATCAATATTCAAATAACGTCCTATTTTACACTTAAATACCAATAACGTCGAATTCTATTGACAGTACAAATGTAAAATTTTAATTGCACTTTATCTAAATAGTGTTTTCTTAAGCATGATACTCCTTTTTTTTTATTAAAAAAACGCTGAAAATAAGAAGTTTTATCTAATAAATTAAAATCGTGTCAACAATAAACGTACGGAATTTTCCATTTTGTTAAATAGTTTATAAAGTAAAATATATTAATTTTTCGAATTCACGACTTAGATTTTAATAGCTATTAGCCACTAGATATCGCACATCTTTCTACAATAACAGTCATCGAGTAAATGATCATTGATTGACAGAAGGGTTTTTAATGATTTATTATAATTGCATGAAGTAACTTAACATCGTTTTAAAACGAAAAGTTTAATAAACTGGAAAGGGCATACATTGCTGTATGCTGTCAGCATACATTGCTGAGAGGCATAAATGGTGATTAAAAAGTAATTTAGTATTCTGGTCGAAACACGTTTAAATACGCAATTCATTTAAAGGCGTTCATTAACAATACATTTCACGCAAAATCAAGAGCAATAGGGATCATTTTCGCTAAAAAAAACTGTAAAAAACTTTTATATATAAATAATTTGAATTTCTCTGCCATGTCATATTTTGTTATTATTTCCTCCATTTTAATTGACTTAATCAGGAATAATTTAAATAATTGGTTTTTAAAGTACGCATATTTGGCATACACCATGAACACGACTGAGGCCTTTCATTTTAAATACATAAAATAGAGGCTTTAGATCAAAGGGATATTTGTACAATAGAACCTCTTTAAGTCGAAACTCGATATGTCGAAAACCTTCACAATTCGAAAATTTTTTTAATTCCCTTCCCTTCAAGCCCTAAAACCTCCATTACTCGAAATTTCATCCCTCTATATGTCGCAATAATTAGTCAATCCCCACAAGCCATTTTGGTATATATTTTCCCTCCGTAACTCGAAAAAACAATTGGACCTCTGTATCTCGAACATTAGCAATGTTTGATTTTACAATCTTTTTTACAACCTTTACAACTCGATCATTTGAAATTAATTACCTCTATAGCTCAGGGCCTGAATGGCCGAGTGGTTAGCGCTCTGGCGCTCGGTACCACAGGTTTCGGGTTCGAGTCCCGGCGGTGCCATGGATGCTAGTAGTTTAGATGTTTGTTTGTCGGAATCTACTTTAAACCGTAGGTCCCGGTCCTAATAGGATCGGAGAGAGCGTTGCGGGGGCATTGTAACGTCCCCTGGGTAATGCAAAGTGAGTAACGTCTGTGCAGCGCTTGCCTTAAGGCATCAAAGAAAAAGCTGTCTAAATGTTTGCCAGCTGCATTAGAACACACACACAAAAAAAAAAAACTCTATAGCTGGAAGAAAAATAAGTGACCGACTTTAAGGATTTGCCAACAATGCACGTCATTGTTTCTTAGAAAACAATGTATGAGTATATAGTAAATAGAATAACCAATTCTATGAAATAGCAACTCGGAAGAAAAATAATTTTCTGCTCTTTATAGCTTAGATACTGCTATAGATAGAGAACGATCGAATTGCTTGAAGAAAAAAAAACTGACTTTTTAATACATAATATTTTTAATTTTAAGGTTGTTTCAGAAATATTTTGATTTTTTTATTGTAGTACATAATATAACTTTTAAGTTGCAAATAAACATATTTATTACCTCTGTAACTTGAATTGTTATTTATTTTACCTCTTTAACTCAAAATCAACACAAGTTAGAAATATAGTTAAAAAGTAGTATATAAGTTAGAATATATATATATCTTACTAGATAATTAAGCAATTTTTTTTTCTAATTAAAATGATCTTAATAAAATAAAATAAACAAAAGTATTACATCTTAAATCTAAAATTCTCCAATACTTATATAATCATCACTATGCAATTCTAAATAGATAATCTATTGTTCCATTATTCACATTAAAATGGTTTTATTGATTCGTATGCTAGCAAAGAAAAAAAAGGAGCTTTTGATATGAAATTTTACAATTTATCTTTTATAAAAGTGTTTACAAGTTTTACTTCTAAAGTCGGGCAACATTGGGTTATGTATGCTAGTCTAGTTATAAAAAGAAGGCACTGCATGTTTGTGAGTAATCCAGAGTAACTATAAAAATATAGGTTCATTTTTTTTAATTGCTGCGTAATAAGAAATAATAGTGGTCAATAATAGTAGTTAATTAATTATCAGTAAGTAATTAATTGAAATAATAGTAGTTAA
>BPLQ01008017.1:3285-42035 GCA_021605075.1 Caerostris darwini | reverse complement strand
CTTTTAAATAAGAAAATATTACTGCTTATAAATGGATGTATAAAACTTAAAACAGTTTCACAGTTAATAAAAAAAAAAACTTGTTAAATTCAAATACTACTTGTTAAATTTATTTTTCTTGGTGCAAGTTGCAATTCAATATGTTGGTGAAAACAAAACTATCCGTTACTAAAATTTGTTAGTTTATTTTTTCTGAAATATGTAGGAAACCACGTTGTGTTACTAACAAAAAAAAAAAAAATCTGTTTTGCCATAATTTTAGAATTTTATTTTTCTTCTTCTTGCAGACAAAAACAAATTCTTTTTATATTATTTTTGTATTCTTTTTCGCATAACCATAATTTGAATCTGAATATAATTATGCAATATCTTCAAAAGAGCAAAAAAAAAAAAAAAAAAATTTTTTTAAATTAAGTTCTATGTTTTTTCTTGCTCTTAAATATTTCACAATCCTTGTGATTTTAAAATGCGAAGGAAGAAAAGAAAGAAAAAAAATGCATAAAAATTACAGTTTTCGTACCTTGAACTAGATTTTCTGGAATACTATTTATTTTTTCAAAGCAAAGAATTTGCAGACATGTATCTTGTTAGGTTTTTATAGGATTTTTCGACAGAGAAATTTACTGGAATTGATCCAACATACTTTCAGAACTGTATAAACACCAATCGATTACAGAATTTAGTTATTGATAGTAATTATTTTATAATATTTATTGGCAAAGTGGCGCTGTTATCACTTTTAAATGACAACAGCGCCACACTTTTTTTCGGGTAATTTAATTTTAAATAATAAAAATCAAACTGAATTCTCCATGTTAGTGGATCTAAACTATGGGAGAATGTTATGTTGATTTTTCTTTTCAGCTTTTTAAGAAAATGAATGTAAGAACTTTACATGAAAAAAAATTTAAAAATGTATTTTGATGAACTGTTTGTAATTCAAGTTAAA
Organism: Caerostris darwini; assembly: GCA_021605075.1. Taxonomy (NCBI): domain Eukaryota; kingdom Metazoa; phylum Arthropoda; class Arachnida; order Araneae; family Araneidae; genus Caerostris; species Caerostris darwini. The sequence continues at coordinate 41,086 of BPLQ01008017.1, read as the reverse complement.
GCAGTTTTACTCTAAAAAAAAAAAAAAACCTTGTTAAATTCATAATCTACTTTATAAATTTATATTTCTTAGTATAAGTTGGAATTCAATATGATAGTGAAAACAAGGCTAACCTTTCCTACATCTTGTAAGTTTATTTTTTCTGTAATGTATAAGATGTTAAGTTGTGTGACTAAGGTAAAAAAAAAATTCTGTTTTTCCATAATTACTTGTAAAAAAAATTAGGAGATTTTTTGAATTAAAAGAAAAAAATTTTCCAATAGCTGCCCGCAAAAATTAAGGTCGGAAATGAAACAATTTTCGGATTCGTTAATTTGAATTTCTTATGAAATTAGTAAAAATACACCTATTATTAAATCTTAAATTTATATATCTTTTAGAATTAAATATTGATAGGATTCGGTATGCAAACTGTGTAATAATATATTTCCAACAAATAAAAACTTGGATAAATTAGTGAATTCTCTGCACACACACGAAAAAATAAATAAACACGTAATTAGACTTAACAATGAAATTAATTTCAAAATTTTTAATTACAGGAAGATTGTGCATACTATTTTTTTTAAACCATATCATTCATCCTATTAAGGAAAGTAAACACTTTATTAAATTTTTAATAGTATTGCGTATACCAATCTACCACTTTATTTCAAGAAAATTGTTTTATATAATGTGTGGCAAATTTTTATCATCATTCTTTCTGATCTTCTTAATACTGCTCATCTAAGGCGGAGCGATAGCTCCACCAGTAATAATCCATAAGACTTTTTTCTGTGTTAGCTGAAATAGATCTTGAGTGCAATGTTGACCTTCATAATAAAAGTTTGATTGAATTTTTTTTTTTTTTTTTTTTTTTTTTTTTTTTTTGAGAAATCCATTTTGAATATCAAATAAGTTAAAAATCAATCGCTTAAGAAAAATATGTTTGATTTTGAATCGTTAGTTATGAAAATAATCTGTGAATTGTCCTGCCATTATAATTTTAACACATTCAAATTAATATTTTAAATTATCTTAATAAATAGAATAAATTTTAAATAAATAGAAAGATCAGAGAAGTCAATTATTTGTCGTTTTTTATGAATTTGGAAGATAAATATTTATTTTACTTAAAAGTGATTTTATGATTTATTATAATTAAGGAAGAGCTTACATCAAAGAAACAGTGAAATTAATTCTTTTAGTAAAGGAACTTTTGAAGCCTTTCAGTCATTGACTCAATAATTGACTTATTCTTTTTTGAGGTGCTATGGCTTGCTATTGATGGGAAACATGTCCTTATACAGTTAATTATAATGTGTATTAATGATTATTGAATGTTCTTACATTTGAAGCATTTACTACATTTAAGAGCATCATGTCTATTTATTTAAAATATTGTGACTATCCATTGAAATTCCAATAGAATTTTTCCTTTCCGGCCTCGTCAAATAGAGGATGAAGATTCGTTGATTACAAATGTTGCTTCAGCATCATTTTGATGGCTTCTGCTGATGCTAACTGTACTTTATTTTAATGGATATTGTTATTGAGAACCACAATAGTGACGTATCGTAAGGAGCACAGAAAGAAAATGGCATGATCTAAGAATAAACACTGTTGCTTACATTGATTTCCTATTGGTGGAATTACTATTGTTCACTTTTTTGCGTCGAAAAGTTAACCGAAGTTTAAGTTAAAATTGAAGGTAAGGACGTGTGAAGGAACGAATGAAAACAGGCTTCTAATTGGCTGTAATTTTGCGTTTTGCATTCGTAGTATCCATTGTGAATTTTGAGCATATACTAAATTTCCATACGGTTTTGAAAGAGGGATTACTACGGTGACCTTTGAAAAATAACTTTTATCGATTAAAAAATAAACAAGATAAATTATAATCAATATTCACGGAAAGGAACGATTTTATCAGACTATTTTGATAATATAAATAAAATAGACTAGGAACTCTGTCGGGTCTAATTTTCTTAATAAACTCAGACTTCCAGAAATCTGTTTATGGTAGCTGAATTAAGTGTGATGTTTGAAGGAAACTATTACCTGTATAGTTAGTGCGTCGGAAGAAAATAGGACGTACGACGTCATGATTTGGTTCAAACTGAAGTTGAAGGTTTTAAGCCAAGAGATTAACGTTCGCCTCCGGTACAAATACAGAAATTCAGTTGGAATGTTAATGAAGGGTTCACTGAAACACAATTTTTTAATCTAAATAATGTCTTCGACTCATAGGAAAGTGCATTCATAATCTAACAAAACACTCTAACAAGCAAATACTTATATCATTGATGATAAGTATATGTACTGTCAGTCAGTCAGTCTATTTTTACGAAGTGTCTTGGCTGGTTATGGCCTGAACTCCTAATCTTAGTCTCGTTACATTTTCATGAAAAGGTATATTTTGTTAACATTACTGTTTATTCTTTTTATCGTTCTATAACAACCGTTCATTTTTTTGTATAACGAACTTAAAAAATTAAGACACTTTTTAATAATACATTTATTACATAAATGTTTAATTCCATTTTGTTAGCAATATAGCTCTTTGAATTAAATAATGCTATCTCTTCATTTTCTATACGCTTGATAAATAGTGCAGCGCTTTCTTGACGTTTACAGCAGTTCAAACTCAGCAGATGGCATTGCTGTAGTCATTAATTTCAGAAACGTAGGACTCGATGGTGAAAGCGTTAGACAAAGTATTAAAAAATTATTGTCTTATACAGGAAATATAAGGTAATTATATAATTATATTAAACCTGGTACAATCCTTAATGTCATTTTTTTATTTATATAAGAAAATTACTTTTATATTTATTCCATTAATAAATTATGCCCAAAACGCCCTAGAAAAAATGTAGTACAATATTGACAGTATTCTTCTGAAAATTGGTTTTATATATTGTTTTTCTTAAGAATGTTTTTCACTATTTAAAAGAAATGTTTTCTTTTTTATTTCGAATGATATAAATATTAATAGAATATCGAATATAAATTAAGATTCGTTGAGCTTAATTCGTGATTTAATGTATATGCATGCCACAGCATTTGGGATGATATATAAATGGAATTCGTCTAATTTTTTAATTCATGGTCAGAGGAAAACAACATCGAAGGATAATAGTTCTTATTATTGTTTATATATTTTGATAACATTTATGTATACTAACAAAGTTATATATTAACAGTGGAGTTCTCTGAAAATTTACAAATATAAATACATCGCCACCTAGCTTCGTGCTGATTGACTTATGAATTTCCAATAAATAGTGAGTAGCAGGTAAATTCGAAATCAAACAATTCTCTTTTATTTATGATTAGGGGTCCGCGTAATTGTCTTACAGATGTTTAATTTAATTGTTTGCATTGATTTTTTTCTCAATGATTTATATTTAAATTCCTTTAATTTATATGAAAATTTCTTTTTCCTCTAGAAAATGTAGCCAAGTTCCTTGTAGATTCTCCAATAGGTCCAGTCTCGAATTTTTACTGCAAGCAGTTTATTTAGTTCTACTTCACGTTTAACATCGTAAAGTATTAATTTTCTTTGGTATAACATTTAATATATTAGAGTTATTTTAAAATCAGGATGTAAAATTCCACTGATTCTATTATTAATTATATCTTTATACTTTTATCCTAATACTGGAAGGAAATTAGAAATAATGTATTGATAAATTAAATATTGCTAATGATTCACTTTTCATTTCTATTGTGTTCATTGTGCTGTCATTTTATAAAATGTTAAAGTGAATAAATGTGCTATTTTATCTAATAATAATTAAGAATGACCACTGTTAAATGATTTTACCAAATGTGAATCGAAACCACAAAGCGGAAATTGCATGATTTTAGACACCAAACCCGTTTAAAGTTATTTTATTTTAAATTTGTCACTTCACATATTTAAGTATTGATGTATCACCTGAATTGTATTAGATTTTAAAGAAGTCAATTTTTTTTCTCTACCTTTTCTTTCATAGTGAGGGATTATATGCTACATGTTTTGTATTTCAGTATGATAGAATTCTCACATGTGTTATGATCTTAATTAATTGTTTTATATGTTTCATGAATTCTGATTTTTTATATTTCTCTGTTTAAATTTATGTATGCTTTGCAGTCAACTCATATTTGCACTTTGTATACTGTTTTTATTCAGAAGAATTTACACAGTTTATTTATTTATTTTTTTGCATCTTTTGCCTGTAATATAGTGTTAGCTGCTTGCTAGCGACTAGTTGTGTCAGGATGTAATACCAATCTCTCTTTCTATTTATATTAGTTTATTTACAATATTTGTACATACATACACATGGCACCCTGTGCCTCTTCTATAATGGCATTAATAGTTAAAAAACCAAGAACCGGTCCCTGGCCGTCTATCTCGTTCATACGCTTCTAGCGTTCTCCTCGTGGTCTGAAGATCTAACTGCATGTACTTACCGCATTGGACCACACAGTTAAAAGTCCCAGTTACTGGTCACTGTCAGATTTATATTCCTTTCCTCCTTCCGAAATAATTCCTCTTCGAAATTTCCCACATTTTCCCGTAACAATCTCGTGTTATTTTATATTTATTCCCTTAATAAATTATACCAAAAACGCCCTAGAACAAATGTCGTACAATATTGCCAGTATTCTTCTGAAAATTGATTTTTTGTATTGTTTTTCTTAGGAATTTTTTTGACTATTTAAAAGAAATGTTTTTTTTTTTTTTTTTTTTTCCCGAATTATATAAATATTAATAGAATATCGAACAGAAATTAAGATTCATTGAGCTTAATTCGTGATTTAATGTATATGCATGCCACAGCATTTGGGATGATATATAAATGGAATTCGTCTAATTTTTTAATTCATGGTCAGGGGAAAACAACATCGAATGATAATAGTTTTTATTATTGTTTATATATTTTGATAACATACTAACAAAGTTATATATTATCAGTGTAGTTTCATTTTTTTCTAAGATTTCTCTGAAAGTTTATAAATATAAAAACATTACCACTGAGCTTCGTGCTGATTGGCTTACGAATCTCCAATAAATTGTGCAGATTGCACTTTAGATGCAACGCAGTAAATCGTACCTTACGTTTGTATAACATTTAATTTCTTCACCTTACGTTGGTATAACATTTAATTTCTTCGTGTTATTTTAAAATCGGGATGCTAATTTTATGAAGTCTAAGTTCTTCAATGCATTTTTCATCGTTTTGGTATAATAATAAAAAAAAAAAAATTATAATTAATTTTGTAACATTTCCAAAATTTTACATTTTTTAAAAGTATTTTGCAACTGAAGTTCTCATAGAATGTATAGTTACTTTGCAGCAATTTTGTTTGTTCACTACAATGGGAAATAATTTATATGTATAAACATCGGTAAAGACACTAACTAATTTTATAAATGTTATTTACAAATTTTTTCTTTTTAACGTTTAAGTAAATTATTTTCCTTTTTTCTAAAAAAGTATTCTGTTTTAAGGAAACGAATTCATTTATTTTTTATAAATCGACTCTATATGTATTAGACGTTTTAATTCTAAATAGCTAAAAAGTTTTATGCACTTTTTGTGAAAACATAGAAATTTTAATATTTGAAATGATGCCTTTAAAATTTTATTATTTTTTCGTTCTAATATTTCATTAATGAACATTAAATAATAAAAATGATTACGAATTTTTCTGATGTAGCTGCAACAACTGAAAGAAACTTTTTATTTGAGAAACTTTGATATCATTAAGAACTACGCCCTCTCAGTGCATTCGTAGGCTTTAAAGACAACAGTGCTCTTAGGGAGATACATATGAAAAAGCATGCTTTACTTGAAAAATGAAATAATTCGTAAAAAGTAGTAACTAAACTAATGAGATATGTACTAGAATAAATTTCGTAATTTAATGTTGATTACTTAATTTTGATTCTGAAAGCCTGAAAAAAAAAATCCCTTTCATTTGTGATTAAATAAATATTTTGAACATTATTTAGTAGAAAAATCGGTCTACAGGATTCTATACTAGCATTTCTACTATAGATGATAAATAGGAAAATTATTCCATTGAGTTGGAGAAGGAATGCACATAAGTGGTACCTGGTAATGAGTGCTCTTCCAAAATTGTACTAACCAAATAAGAGTGGACTGTAGCAAGTCAGTCATAGTAAATATTGGAGAAAAAAGTGGAGAGGGGACATGAAATGTTTAAAGTTAAAAGCCTTAACAATCATAGCATAATCCAATCCATTATTTAAGTAAGAATAATGAGTTTTTTTATTTTTATTTTTATTTTTTGTTATACTGCTGAAGCTTAGTCTTTGTAGTAATTATTTTGTGTTATTTCTCAGACAAATATAAAGTACAAATCTTCTTAAATACTTATAATCTTGTTTACAAAAACAGCAGTTTTTATTTTTTTTTTTTTTTTTTTTTTTTTTTTTAATAAATCGTCATTTTTTTTTTCTCCTAGATAGCAATATGAAAGATTTTATCTAGAAATAACAAATTTGCAGACAAATAACAGTATCTGTTCGATCACGGAATAATTAATAAACCTATATAGAGCGATGCAATAAAGAGCTATATAAGGGAAGTCGGTACCTTCTATACTGACAATGTTAACATGATAATATCTGATGTACCTTTTCTTAGAAAGAACTGTAGTTAGAACTTTGAAATTTTAACAATGCATTATATGCAGTTACCAGATTCTGCTGAATTGAGCTTTTAAAAAAATATTCATTTAAATAAAATAAAAAATTTAAATATAAACATCTATGAAATTCTAAAAAAACCCATTTTTTAATTAAAGCTTGCATAAAATAGATAATATTACAGATATTTAATATAAGTTCACTTCAGTATAATCTGCATTATATGAGATACATATAAACAAAAAATAATATATACACATACACAATGGATAAAAAAAATATTGGCAATTGCCTATAAATGATCATATTTGCTAACAAAGCATGTTTACAAATTTTATTTTAACACAGCGATTACAGAAGGAGAAAAGACAAACAAATATAACGAAATTTTCATTTAAAAATTTTTTTAGTCAAAATCTACGAGAAAATCCAAAATTTACATGATAAAAAAAGTATTGCCAAAATTATGAAATTGACAAAATTATGAGCGAAAACAAAATCAGCATATGTTTAGTACTTTGTATGCATGCCTTCTGCCTCTATAACAGTTTGTAATCTATTTCTCATAGAGGAAACTAAGGTCTTTGTTGTACTGTTGGGAATTTTGTGCCACTCTTGCAAGAGTAAACGTTTGAGGTCGTCTTTACTTGAAATTTTATGTTTCTTGATTTCTAGATCCAGCAGGTGCCATAAATTTTCAATTGGATTGATGTCGGGCAATTGAGGTGGGGTTTTTAATTGGCGAGGAGCATTGTAGAGTAGCCATTCACGGGTGAGATTCGCTGTATGCTTGGGGTCATTGTCTTGTTGAAAAACGAATGATGTTCCCAAGCCAAGACTTTAGGCACTGATTTTTAAGTTATGGCACAAAATTTCAAAGTATGTACGTGCTGTCATAATACCATCAATAAAATGCAGGTTGCCAATTCCATTAGCTGCCATACAGCCCCAAACTAAAACGCTGCCTCCACCATGTTTTACAGTAGCAGTTAAATGTTGCTTTTCCAATTCAGTATTTGGCCTCCTCCACACATATCATCGTCCATCACTGCCGAAAATGTTAAAATTTGATTCGTCGGAAAAAATAACTGTGTTCCAAAACTCTTCAGATAAATCAACGTGGGATTTTGCGAAATCTAACCTCTTTCTCCTATTTATTTCCGAAATTAATGGTTTCTTTCTAGCTGCCCTTCCATAATAACTTCTCTCGTGTAAAACATTCCGTACAGTCTGTACGCTGAAAGTCTTTTCCGAAGTGAAAGCAACATCTCTAGCTATCTGGGGTGCACTTATTTTAGAGTTTTTCTTAAACTTGTTAATAATGACACGTTCTTCTCTTGCAGAAAATATTCGAGGTCGTCCACTTCTAGTCTTATTTTCCGTTGATCCTGTTCTCTTGAACTTTTTTACAACACTTCTGACAGTGAATAAACTTATATTGAACTGCACTCCTATAGCACGATAAGTTAAACCTTCATTTCTGAGCCTAATAATCGTGTTTTTAACTCTAACGTCCAACTCCTACGATTTCGAAGTCATTTTACTGCAGTAATCGCAAAATAATGCATAGACACTTTTGGAGTAGTTTTGCAGACTTTATACCGCTAGAGTTTCTTATCAGTCGAAACACGTGACTTCAATGTAACAAAATTTGCATAGCAGTTAAAACTTTGCCAATACTTTTTTGACATGAAAATTTTCGTTTTTGAAAGAAAAATCGTTGAAAATGCAAATTAAAATAAAAGTTTTACTATTTTTATATATCTAAGATGTCTTGTATTTAATTAAGACAGCTAAAATTGCATAACATTTTATTTATTTGTCAATATGAATAAAATAAGGCAATTGCCAATACTTTTTTTACCCACTGTATATACAACAGTTTAGCAGAAAAAGGATATTGCAGTTTGAAAACTTACATTTTGAGAAATTGGATTTAAAGTAAAATTTTTTACAGAATTTAAATATTCCAGTGGTAAGTCTAATATTCTCCTTATTATTTATTATGTTATCACTATCCTTATTCTAGTTAACTTTTTTTTTTCTACTTATGTAAGGAACTAAATCAGAATATCAATGATTTAAATGCCAGTTCCATATAAAAAATATTTCTTACTAATATTTCATAAAAATAAATAAATAATCAAACAGAATTAAGAAAGTTGTTTATTTTGCTGTGTATTTGAATCATAACACTAAATTATGGACTTACTTTCATATAAGCTCTCAATACCAATAAAAAAAAATTAATTTACATGTTAATATAGCAACTTTTTAAATAGCTATGTACAATTAATTTCATAAATGATGCAAAACCTAGCATTTCTGTCTAAAGCAATTTTACAATCGAACAAATGAAATAATTTAATAACACAATGAAACTTTTACAAAACATTTTTCTGAAACAAAACTTTCCACGATCAGCTTATTAAAATCAAAACTTCGAACAATATATTTATTTATTTTTATTTGCATTTATCGTATTTTTACTATATTTATTAAGAGAATTTTTTTTTCTATAAACAATCTTATCGAAGTCAAACAAAATTTATTTAATAAAAATATATTATTGTTGTTTTGGAAAAATTAATAATTAACTTTTATGAGTTACAAACTATTCTTCTGCAAGAAGTCATTGTTAGAACAAAACAGATATTAGAGTATTGAGCACAGCTCTCCACTAATTGTAGTTGATTTTAAATATATATGTAGCCTTACAGGATTTTTCAATTTGCTTGTTTAGTTTCTTTTGAATTTGTTTCAATTTATTTTTATTAGTGATGCAAGAATATAAGTTCTGTTTTACAAGTCTAAATAATTTATTCTGAATATTATGTGCAAACAAAATTACTTTTAGTGCCATCAACTAACAATACAAGTATTGAAAGTGAAGATAACTGACTAACAGAAATTTTATATTGACCTGCATAAATTAAATTTTGAATGTCGACGTTCATAAGTGTACCAAGCTTTTAAATTTGGTTTTAGACTTCTTTAAATTTTTCGGAAAAGACTTACTAACATACAGAGGATGTAAAATGACAACACTATATAAAAATATTTCAATCAAAATACTAAATTTTGGCTACAATTTGAAAAAAGTTATTAGCACTGTTAGGAAATAAGATTATTTTTTTTTGAAACAAAAGGAAAAAAAAAAGTACAAATAAAGAGAGAGGGAGAGAGAGTAAGAAATAAAAAACTCTTGGAAAAAATATAATTATCTTTGTTTAAATTTCATGAGTTGTACAATTTTTGTAGAAAATTCATTTTAAATATTATCTAATTCTATTTTGTTAGTACCATTTTACTCAAAAAACTATGTTACTATTTCTTCAATTTCATTGCTCTTGACAGATGGTGCTGCTATTACTTGACGTATACATCATTTAATAACGAAGTTGATACTACTCACATATCATGGAAATGATGAACTTACATGTGTAGTGACTGTTAAATATGTAGTCAAAAGACAAATAGTGAAACTAAATAAAAGTACCTGGTTCATATCAAAAATAATTCTAGAATCAATATTCAGAAGTTGCATATGCTAGCAGAGCATTTTTTTATCAAACATATTTCTTTTGGTTCCTCTTTTCCACTCACAGTTTATCTTCACTCGGGAAATAAAACTCCAAGGTTGAAACGTTCCATTTCCCTACAATGCTTTTTTGCGGATCTTTTAGAAAATTTGGTCATTCAGCCTTCTAATTTAATTCCTCATTTACCTCCAGTTAGAGTGAACTCTATAGTCACATTTCATCTCAGTGATTTACCTTTTCAAACAAAACAGTTACGTCATCATATCATCAATCACCTCGTTGAACAATACAAAAATGAATGTTTGAAAGATGGAATCATTTTAGCCTCTGACGCCTCTAGGACAGAACTTAAGCATTCAATAGCAGTCATCAATTCTTCTTCACAAGAGTCTTTATCAGGACAGATTTCAAATTATAATAGTATTTTCACAGGAGAAGCCCTTGCACTCTTTTTAACATTTTCAATTTATGTTTTTTCATCTCAGTTACAAGGGCCAGCTGGGTAATGCAAAGTGAGTACGTCTGTGCAGCGCTTGCCTTAAGGCATCCAAGACCAAGCTGTCTAAGTGTTTGCCAGCTGCATTAGAAAGAAAAAAAAATGTTTTTTTCATCTCATAAATATATAATCCTCACAGTCTATATGTTCTTCTGGCGCCACAGAATTGTAATATTCATTTCAATCATATCATCTAGTTTCTTGGCAATAAACTGCAAGATCTTTGCAATAGCATTTTATCCATTGAATTTATCTGGTCCCCAGGACATGTCAGTAATTCAGAAAATGAACTAGCCTATTCCCTCTCAAAATCCACAACAGATGCAATATTTCATTGGATATCACCGGAAGAACTCATATTTCAGGAAAAAAAAGAAAACACAGCTAAAACAGCTTCACTAGACCTTAGGTCCTTAGACCCACAGGTAATCAATATAGTATTACGATAATCACAATATTAAATTATTATAATAACGATTCAACTCGATGACTTAGAGATCATTTATATAAGAACATAATATAAAAACACATAAATGTTTTTCTCGCATCATTTGGGATTCAAATGAATTTATTTACATAAAGCATAGAAAATTTACACAGAAAATTTACTTGATGAATAAGATTCTGCATCATCCCAATATTCAACTTCTCCTGTTTCTAATGTATCTTGTACATTGGCCTCAGTCAGTATTTCAGGTGATTCAAAATTAAAATCATCTGAAAAAAAATATTTTCATCCATTGTGAAAAAAATGCATATTAAACATACATTATTTTACAGCAGGAATTTTATAATGCATAAATCATGGTAGGCCATACAAATTTTAACTTTGTATAGCCCTACCATGATTTATGCATTACAAAATTGCTGTAATAAATATAAAAAGTCAAGAATTAAATGGAAATTGTAATGTTTACACTTACATCTAAGAAGATAACATATTACCTAATAAAAATCTCCCAAATATTAGTGAATAAATTATAATATAATGTAGAAAAAAATCTAGAATCAATATTACCAGTAGATCACAAAGAAAGTGTACTACTTAAATGAAAATTGTAATAGAAATTATAGGAGGGACAAAAAACAGAAGACCTTAAATAGAAAACAATAATATACTTGTTTAATTCAGAACATAACATTATACATATATATATATATATATATATATATACACTAGTAATAGCTTACCAGCAATATATACACTCATGAGCCAAACATTATGACCACCTGTCAATAACGATTTGGCCCACCTTTGGCGCGCAACACAGCTTCAACCCGCCTTGGCATGGATTAATACCACCAGTTAATACTAGTTAAATACCACTTCCACCTGATCACGTGCCTTCCACGTCATCCAGGCGAGTTCATTGCAAAATGTAGGGATGGTCATAATGTTTTGGCACTTGAGTGTATATATATATATATGTAAGTGTGTCAACTAATATTTAAAACAATTTAAAAGAACGCCATTTTCATATAATTTTTTTTAAATTAATGTTTGTATTTTAAATAGTTTTATGTTAACAAAAAACTTATTCATGAAAATATTTAATCAAGTCAAAGATTTTAAAAGTTCCTCATTTATGCTGGGATAAACTAAAATGGAGATTTTAGAATTGTACATAATAGTACAATAAGACTACCTGCATATAAATTATGTATACATCCAAACTACTTTTTAAGCAAAATGAGACATCATAAAAATTGGACAAATGAAATTTAGTTATTTATTTTTACACAGCCAACTCAAAGTTGTGAAAGATCAGTAATTAAAGAAAATTTAGTAGAACAGGATTTCTGTTTCTATTAAGACAATCTTGCAATCTCATAGATATGAGAGCTTTCATGCTTATTTTCAAAAATCTACTACTGCGGAAATACTTATTTTCATGCGTAATGTTTGGGAATTTATCTATTATATAAAAAGAAAGTTAGGTGTATTAGTCATTTGTGCCACAAAAAAAGACAAGTAAAAAAAATGGTTTAAGAATACTGGGAATATGTTTTCTAACTGTTCCTGTGAGAGAAGAGTTTAATTCTATCAATTTAAAAAATGCAGCAGTTATAAAGCATATCTGAGTTTGTTGTCGCTTTGAAGTAGTGGAATTATATTTAACAACTTACAATATACCACACTATTGTTAATTACATTCATGTTTAAATTATTATGAACTTTAAAATACATCAGTTTGTAGAGAATTATTTTTTTTGTTCTTGGAGCACAGAAAGCAACATTCCCCAATCAGTGAACTTCATGATTACATAAACAGTCTCAGGATTCTTTATAGAAAATTTCAAATTTATGATTTCTTTAATATTAAAAGCATTGTTTAATTTTCATCTAAATATTTATTTTATACATTAATGCTCTTATTATTTTATGTTCAAATTCTTAATGAATAAGATTATTTAATACAATTAAACCATACTTGTCATTTTGCATGATTGAATTGCCTTTAGAATATCTTTCATATGGAATCTGCATTAAAACAAGATTTATATTTTTCAATTCTAATAACTTAAGAGTGTTTAGTTTTATGCATTTAAAATAAGAATAATTACTAACAGTATTAAATATCGTTTCACAAGTTGAACTATTATAGAGAGTTGTTAAAACTTATTTACTATCAATTTTGCAATAGCTTTTCAAAATCATTATGTTTAAAACTTTTTTTTTTCCTGCAGGAAATATTTTTTCCTTTTCATGAAGAAATATCTCTAAACCATCTGTAAGCATGCTTTTAGAAAACAAGTTAATTGAACAATTTTGAAAACAAATTCAAAAGAAGATAACAGAAGTTTGTTAAGAATTCTGTAGGAATTAAATTATAAATTTCAAAATTAAAGTCAAACTTCAAATATTATGCAGATGTTTTTTATATGCATTGGAACATATCTAATAAAGTACACAAATGATAAACAATTATCCTTTTAAATGTTCAGAAATTAATTAAATTTTATCTTAATAAAATTCATTATAAGTATCAATGATCTCTTCTAGACACATTAAATTGAGCATTAAATCTAGATGCATTGGATCATGTTCGGCATCACTTTGCAAACAGCAATGATAATTCACTCTTGTCTATGTCATGAAATATGTTTTTTTTTTTTCACTGCAACAATAAACTCACAATGCACAACTTAAGATAAATCTCACAAAATGAAGCCTAGTGGCATCAAATCTGGATTTCTTATAGATGATAAATTAGAACCATACTATACAATTGAAGAACTGATGGTTGAAAGTGTTGTATATTTGGATTGTAATGAAGGGGCATGCCCTGTAGTTCAAAAGTGACACTTTTATGACATGAAAAAGTGACATTTTAGAAATGGATAATGTAATCTTTATTTCCATTATATACTAAAAGAAATTTAAATAAGTTAAAAATAGTATTCATTACATTATTAGTTAATAGTAGTTAAAAACCGAGTACTATTATTCTAAAGATGTATTAAAATGGAGAAAACTAAAATTTCAAAAAAATATATTTTGAATATGTAGTAGTAATGCAGTTGAATCATAATAGCAATCAGATTAATTAAAGAGATTTTCTATATAATACAAACAATAATAATCTAAATACCTGCATTCCAATCCTCAGATTCATCATCAGGTTCAGAATTCAAATCTATTCAGATTTAAAATAGTATTAGAGAGCACAACAGTTGGATATAATAAACATTAGCATATCATATTATAACATGTTATTGAAGTAATATATCCTTTCATTGGAATATCTCTATAAAGTTAAAATTGAGTTAGTTAGTCCATTATACAAATTCACAGATTTCAACTGAGAGCTTTCAAATTTAGAACATACATAGGCTGTTTTAAATCTTAGACATTCATTCATTTTCACCCCTTCATTATTAAATAAAACCCTAATTTTTATTTTTACCAGACTGTATCAATTATATGGTATATTATAAAAACAATATAGCAAAAAATTTACAATATTAATTTTAAATCTATTTTCCAAACCAACACTATAATATCCTTAAACATAAATACTAACAGTTTAAAGATGAACAAAATTAATGCAATTTTTGTATAAACTCAAATCCTTAATTCTGCACAGATATTTTTTCTTTAAGCATGTTTAGTTTTGGTAAATTTTATTATCTTCCTTAACCAAACAATGTTGAGTTATATCTGCTGCAATTGACGAGGAGGCGCTCAGCACTGCAAGCTAGTCCAACTGCTTGAAAGGCAAGATAAGCTGCTATCTTGCAAATGGCATGATTTGCCACTCCATAAGATTTTCATAAATTAGTATTTCCATTTAATTTCAAAAAATTATTTCCTTCTATGTAAATAACCGGCAAGTAGATACATTGAAAAGAGGCAAAATGGAGTGCTGCAAGGTGGATGGGCTGCCCTTCATGTCCACTATACAAAATTTAATTATACCTATTGGTACCAAATTTAGCAAGAACATGGATTAGGGCCACACGGAAAAAACAGGCAACTTTAAAACCTTGACATTTCAATATTTCTTCATGAAAAAGTTTTTTATTTTCTAAATATTAAATTTTGTTGCCTCTTTTATCCTTATTGAATCACTTATTTTCTGATCAGCCTGAGAAATTTCATTTCATTACATTTAGTTAGTTTTATAAAATTAAAAAAACAACACTTGTTTTAAGATAGATATACAAAAAAATTAGTAAACTATGTGATTATCAGAGAAGTACAGCAAGATTATCAAACTACATACCAAAATTAAACAGAACAAACCAAATTTTTATAATTATAAAAAAAACTAAAATTATAACTCCAAATTTAATTGATTTATACAGATTCAAATAAACACCTAATATATTATAGTTGGAACTATAAATATTCAATAATACCATAATATATTTATTAAATAGAACTTATGCCATTAATGAATTTGAATTTTTACAAGAAATCAATACATCTTCAATGTTATGTTCTGGAGGGTTTCAAACTAATGCAAATAACATCAAATACCAAAATAGAGATTTAAATGAAATTATTTTTAAAAACTTCTTCAGAGCAATAGAATTAGTTGAAGTAATTTTGAAACCTTATAAAAAAAATAAAAGAGCATTGATTTCAAATATATAAACAAAAAGCTGCTACTGAAAGAGCACAACATTGAAAATCCAATTTAATATTAGGATTTTTTTTTTTTTTTTTTTGAACATAACAACATTTTTCATTTTTTTTTTTTTTTTTAATTCATACTTGAGATTTATTCATAAAAAGATAAATATGCTGTTTAAAAATAATTAGCATCATAAAACTAAATGTATAAAAATATATAATCCCTTTCCCTATAGTTTTATGAACACATAAAAAATATACATTTAAATAAACTTAAAATAATTTTTAATAACAAAAGCATACCATTTTCTGAAGTAAAATCAATTCCATTTACAGCTAGAACTGAAAATTCTTTAGGATTTCTTCTAATAACTTTTTCTCCATGCCGTCTCCAGAGAGCAGCGGCACCAGTTAAAGCCTCACGGAAAGTATCATTTTCTAGACATTTTCTATCTGGGATATCACTTTTTTTTTCAACCTGTAAAAATCAACAACAAAATAAATAAAAAAATAATTAATTTCAACCTTAGTAAAAAAAAAGAAATTTAAGGCTTGCCTCAAACACAAATTTCTTAATTATTGTCCTTCTTTATTAGAAAAATAATTTAATTAGAATATTCTATTTTTTTTTTTTTTTTTGAATCTCACTAATATTAACCACAGTGCCATGATTTTTGTCTAAAATTGAAAAAAAAAAAAAAAAAGAATTATTTTGAATAGTAAGAAATTGAAATCATTTTAAATTGGATTTATTAAAGAATAAGAAAGTCTTAGTGAATACCTAAGAAACATTCATTATACAGAAGTTATGGCAAGGAAAACTTCACAGACACTGGAAGTCAGTACTATTTATTAAAGTTAAAAAAGATGGCCATTGCCAAACTAATAAATGAGGTACAGAACTTTGTTTTTCTATATAACATACTACAACAGACATAATTAAATTTAAAATTCATGAAAAAATTGACAAAAGTATTTGCATTATTTTTTGTAATATTTAGTTTTTCAAACATGCTGATTATCTTCTAATGTTAAAATTTTTTATAATTTTACAAGAATTCAATGACATACAAGATTTGTTACACAAATCAGAGCAGAGGTTAACCAAAATTTTGAGAAGAGAATAAGGTGCGTGTTTGTTTGTATGTGAAAAAAATAGTAATAAAATAAAATAAATTATATATAAAAATTCAATCTTCTTTTTTTCATTTGCCAGTTTAGGGATTACATATTTTATGTCAACTTCGATATTTAATAAAATTAAATCAAAAACACAAGCTCAATCAAAAAATTCAGGCATGATAATAAAATTGAAGCTGATAAGAAAAACACTGTTAAATATTTTTATTTCAATGAATCAAACCCAATTATGCCTAATTGGGAAGTGGCCACAAGGTTGAACACTTGCACAGAATTCACTAATGGCCTAGGGAGGGAAAGCACCTGAGCTACCCTACCACCACCAGACTGAGTGGCCTCACCAGCCACTCAGTCTGAGCGTGAGCCTTCCTATGTATGTGAGTGCATTTAAAAATAAACCTTGGCCAAAAGTATTAGATATCACTAAAAAAATTTTAATAATTGGAAAAATTGAAAAATAAAAAACATTTTCTATAATTATTTATATAGTTAATATTTGGATTTAAGTATTTTTATAACATTAAAAATTAATAATTTTTTTATTAAATTAATATATATATATATTTTTTTAATAGTTGGTGAAATTGCCCTTGTGCTTATATTAACATGACTATTTTATGCATTATAATTAACTACTAATGCTCGGCCACATTTATATTATTCTCTACTTGATAGTTTTCTAAAGTATATTTGTAATTTTGATGCTACCTTTAAAATATTCAAAAAATGTTCGATGTACAAGATATGAAAATGTGCAGAAAGCAGAGAATGTACAAGATATGGTGATAGTGTGGCAAACCATGGGTGTATGCAATCTGCTCCTTTTTGTGAAATTTTAATTTTTTAAAGTTAAATAAAATGGACAATTTTTGTAAAAAGAAAGAAGCTTTTAATAAAAAATAAAGGCATGGAATATGATATGTCTCCAATTTAATAAAATAGCAAATATTTAAAAATGAAAAAGCATAACTTTTTAATCGATTTATATATACTTATATATTGCAAATTTGGAGATAAGAATATTTGTCAATAACACATTAGCTTGAATGGAAGGATTTAATCTATGTTTTATTTTTCTTTGTTTCTTATCTTCATATAATAGTCTTAATTAGTTGCCTATCAAGATGTCAACTATCAGCACAGATATGTTGCAAGAATTTTTTGTGTATTTTTATAGAATTCATCAAAACATGCTCTATTTTTAAGTTGAGCTCAATTAAATAGTTATGATCATTACCAGATAATTCATTAAAATGTGTAGTACCAGAACCAGCTAATAGAACCAGTACTAATAGAACCAGCATATATTCTAATAGCAGATTGCATAGAATGATAAGCATCTAGTTTAATGGCGAAAAAGGATGAATCGATTACTTGTTAGGGGTGCTAGTCAGATATATGAAGTGCAAAGCTGCTTTGAAAGAAAAAGTATAATAGTTAGTGTAGAATTGTTTTTATCTAGCTTTCTTTTAATATTCACTAATCTAAAATTTTAATTATTAAAAACTTTTTTATTGCAATTAAAATCCTTTGCGAGGCATATACTCCCATATAAAGTTGCAATTTTTGAAACCATCCAAATTATAATCCTTTTTTGATTATCACTGCCACAAACCCCAGTTAAAAAGTTCTTATTGTGAATAACCATTGTGAACTACATTTCCATGAAAGATAATAAGATTACCTTACCCAGACATCAGGTTTAATATCTGATCGTATCCTTCCACGCCAATTGTCTTCTAAATTAGGATCTCGTTTCTGGTAAGATGGTTTAAAAGAAATATTAAATAAATCCTCTAGAGAACTTCCAAAATCATTCTAAAAAAAGACAATTAGCATTTTAATAATACACAAACGATTATTTAAATGACAAATAGACACACACACACATATATATATATATATATATATATATATATATACTGGCAAGAAAAATTAAAGGAACAACTATAAAAACTCATCTAACTTGAATAAATGAGCAGATAAAACATGAACTTGCGCAAGATCTTTATTTTGTAATGCCTGACAGCAGATATTAAAAATGCAGAACTGCCAATTTCTGCAAAAAATAAGTCTAAATAAAAACACAGGAATATGT
The DNA here is from genome assembly GCA_021605075.1 of Caerostris darwini. NCBI lineage: Eukaryota > Metazoa > Arthropoda > Arachnida > Araneae > Araneidae > Caerostris > Caerostris darwini. The sequence continues at coordinate 22,081 of BPLQ01008017.1, read as the reverse complement.
GATATAAGGGGAAAGAAAATGTTACAACTTTTCAAAGACATGCAGGAAAAATCCGTAAAGTATGTGGTCACCCCTGACGGAAATGCAAGCTTTACAGCGATTTTCTATACTGTGGATTTCCATACTTAGATTATCCAGAAATGCTAGCGGTAACAAAGATTATTCAAGAATAGCACTTTGAAGCTCCTGGAGAGTGTTAGGTGTGTGTGTGTGTGGGGGGTTGCTGTGATGTAACTGTCTTAAAGAGCCCCACACATGTTCTATCGGATTTAAATCCGGAGAATAGGGGGTCATTCCATTTACTGGTTTCCTTCACTCTCAAGATAATAATTTACAAAACAGAGAGATGAGAACGCACATTGTCATCCATTAGGAGAAAGTTAATATTGATTGCACCCCAAAACAACTTGGCATAAAGATCAAGAATTCTCATCTCTGTATATTTTGGAATTCACAGTAGCGCTGGTAAAAATGTGTAGGTCAGTGCGGCTGTTCAAAAAGATACCCGCCCATACCATGATTCCACGACAGTTGTATAGAAGCCTTTCAGAGATACTTGTAGGCTTATTGATTGTGTTCTTCTACCTCCATATAGTAACACATCTGGAATCCCTCTCCGAACAAAATCGAAATTTATCAATAAAGAGAACTTGGCTCCAGGCAATGGTACTCCAATCACGATTATCTCTGCACCACTTTAACAGAGCTGCCGTGAAATACAGATCATATGTTTCCTTGCTTACAATCCTCTTTTAAGCAGCCTGTCACTCACAGTAAATCTGGATAGTTAAGTTCATCATTTCACGCATCATTTCTCACATTCCTTCAAATGTATTCTGGACAACATATGCGAGCTATTGCAAAAGACATCTGGAAAGAGATACAGACAATACAATACTTGCAATTTGACTTCAAATCATCCATGTGCACTGCTTTTCACAAATGCCGAAAGAACAAGCTGAAAAATTTGATTTTTTTCTGAAACGAAGGTGACTCCCATTGGACTACTGCTGTGCCCAAAAAGTAAGACCAATTACTACTTTTATTTTTATTTATTTTTTTGAAAAACTCTTTATTTATTCTTCCAAACTTATTTCATTGCTTTCAAAGTAATCCCCTCGGGACACAATGCACTTTTGCCAACTTTTTTCCAATCCCCAATGCATGCTAAAAAGTCATCGGCAGGGATGGCCTTCAAAGCGCGCGGCGATTCACGTTGAATCTCTTCAATCGACTCAAAACGGGAGTCCCCAGAGTGGTCTTTGGAGTTTAGGGAATAGCCAGAAATCGCACGGTGTGAATACGGTGGTTGTGGAACGATATGGGTTTCATTTTTGGCGAAAAAGTCACGAAGAATCAATGCAGTGTGAACTGGCGCATTCAGTGTTTTCGGTACCAATCGAGATTTGACGCGTTTGAGGCCCAAAATGGAATTGACAGAACCTTTTGAAATTCCAACATCTTCAGCAAGGTCTCTAATTGTAAATCGACGGTTTGCCAGCACCAAATTTTTAATCTTTTGGACATGAGCTTCGTCGGTTGAGGTGGATGGTTGACCAGAGGGTTCTTCGTCTTCAACGCGTTCTCCGCCTTTTTTTAACTGTTTATACCACTTCTAAACATTTCTTTCCGATATAGGAATGCTCACCGAATGCCTTCTGCAACATTCTATACGTTTGCGCAAACAAAATTTAATGCAAGTTCTTTGCTCAATTCATTCAGACATTTCAAAAATCGCCGGAATCAGTTGTAGCGTCTCACAAAGCCAAGCGTAACTCAAACACTAATGAATATTTTGACGTCAAATTTCACACAGATGTCAAGGACAGTCCTAGTAATCTAAAAAAGAAAAAGAAAAAGAAAAAAAAAAAAAATTGAAATTCCATAAGCCGCGGGAATTTTAAATTGAAAATTGGTCTTACTTTTTGGGCACAGTAGTAAGTGATAATATTGACATTGAGTTTCAACCAATCACCTTTCACTGCAGAGCACTTAATAGAATTAACTTAAAGCACCTTTAATTGTTGTTCCTTTAATTTTTCTCATCAATGTATATATATATATATATATATATGTATAAAAGTTACTTGTATGAAATTATATAAAATATTAAATTGAGGTTTCATTTTTGCTTATGACTGTTATGACCACCAAAATATTATTCTATATTAATCAAGTAAATAAATAAATAATATGATAAATATATTTCATATATTATATTTTTTTATCCTATATTTTAATCCATTCCTAAAATAAAATATTTAACTCACTAGCTAAACAGAATAAAAGTATTGAAACTTTTTATTGAATGCATGTTACTAAAATATAGAAAACTTAAATGATCAAAGATAATATTATATTTATCTTAATACTAATAATTATATTATTATTATTATTATTATTAAGATAAATATTATATAATATTTATCTTAATAATAGTTATTAGTTTAATTTTCTAGTTATCTTTTAGATAGTATTTTTGAAGGAACTTGATTAATATTTTTTTAGGTTGCAAGATTTTCTATAAACATTAAGAAGAAATTTTTTTTTCAATAAATCTACATAAAAAAAGATAATGCAATTCTAGTTTGAAAATCTACAATTTATAAACTTTTTTTTCCAGATATGCAAACCATTAAGTTAGTTTAAAAAAAAAAAAAGTTCTACCAAAAGAATAACTATAAACAATTTACCATGCTAAACAGTAAAATCATATCTATAGAGTAATTAATTATATTAATATATAATTATTTTATAATTAAATATGTTTATTAAATTTTTTATTCATTACAATTACCTCACATTATATTAAGAAACAAAATGAAAACAAATTTGAATTCTTATGATAAAGAAAAACTCAAAACAGTTATATTATTTAATAATGCACAAATAATAATTGCAATTTCATAAAAATTTTTTATAAACTTGTTAATCTTGTATTTTTAACTCCAGAATATAATATTATAAGAATACTAGTCTATTATTATTATAAAAAAAAAAAAGATTTAAAAAAAAAAAAATCCAGCCTCTGAAACTTACACCTCTGAGTTCAAGATGCTTTAGACTTTTTAATTTTTTCACAACTTCAGGCACTTTTGTTAGTTTATTGTTATATAAATCCAGAGATTTTAAAGCAACCATATTTTCAAATGATTCAGGTAGATATTCAAGCTGAAAAATAAAAATTAATCAGAAAAAAAGTTAGAGCAAATGGGATGATTAAAATCTTACATCAATCAGCATTTTTGGGCAAGGTGTGGAGGGGGCAAAAACAATTTATATTAAAAATATCTACTGTTCAATAAAGTTAAATGAGTGACGATACAATTCGTCAAGCATAATCGTCTACAAAATCGGTAGTGGCGTGCAAATTTGGCTACAAAATCGCCGATCACGCCCTTACCTAACACGAAATGCACTCATCAGCAATTTTCCACTGATTTTTAGATATTTTCAGGAAGTTCCCTGACTTTTTCGGATCGATAAAACTCCCTGACTTTTTCCAGATTTTCGGTTCTGTTGACACTCTGTTGTTATATATAATGCAACATATCTACGATGCTTGAATATTTCATGCAAGTCACACAATATACATATATTAGTTTATTATATTGTAGTTTCAGTATATCATATCTACACTCTCAACAAGCCCAAGGTAACAAGAGGTTACTGTATTAATGATATACTTGTAAACTTTTCAAAAACACAGTAAATATACTTTTCATGTTTCTTTGTTCCATTTTCAAATGCCTTAATGAAGCAATCTCATATTCATTTATCTAATTTGTATCACACTTAGCTGTATATTGAGTACCAGAAAAACCAGGTGACAAAAACTTTTTATATATTTTTTAATTAACGAATGATTTAAAAAATAACTAAATTTCCTGAAAATTTTTAAACGCAGATATGCCTCTGTAAAAACAATGAAAATCTATTTAAATTTATAAATGATCAACAAAGTAGATATATGTAAAAAAGAACCAATAGTATAAAATTCATGAGTAACCCCCTCCCATCTACAAAAAAAATTGATCCATTTGCTACTGAAATGACTTATTATACAATTAAAACTAGTTATTTTATATTATAAAAGAGAAAAATGTTTTAATTTAATTAAAATATACTTACGGATTAACCACATGCCTCTGATTGATTGCTTGTACCTTAGCGCATATTAATATCAACACTTGATCGATGTTATTAACATTTACAGTCCGAACAATATTCAAACACTTTCCACCTAAAACAAAACTTGATTGCCATTTGGCAATAGCAGTACTCAATCACTGAGACATGATTAATATGTAAGTATGCAATTAATATGTGATTACAAAATGATAATAACTATTATAATAATTTACTACCTATAGACCTCAGATTATAAGTTTAAAAAAAACCTTAAAATTTAATTGAGTTAATTATGTCACTGCAAGGAAATTTGAAGTATTTGTTTTTAATCCTTGAAAATCGTAATAAAATATACTCCTTAAAAAAGAAATATTGTTTAATTTTTTATATATATATAATGAAAGAACTTCAGTGAAAAAATCCCAAAATTTTTAAAAATAAACTGAGAAACTTCAGAAGTTGAGAAAAGTCTGAAACTGCGTAAAGTTTGAAAGTCTGCTACAATAGCTACAAAATGTACATTACACAGTCCAGTTTGAGAAAAATAGTCAAAGAAAGACTTCAATAAGTTTGTGCTTTTCTTACAACCTTAGATATTAGAGAACTTCTGACAAAGTTAATTAAAATTAAGAATTACTTAAAATTAAGAAGTCGCTTTGAGTATAGTTTTAATTTTTGATTAATTCAGTTGGTTCAAATTTTCAATTCAAAAATAGGCAATTCTCTATTGACATTTGAAATTTTTTTATCATATGCTAGACTAGTATTTTAATATACAGTTAAAGAAATTATATACTGAATAAATACTATGAGAAAAGAATCTCCTTTTTTTGTTCTGTCTCATTCACATACTCGTACACATATACATAATACAGATGCAAAAAATATTTAAAATGTTAAAACATACCAAATTGCTGTCCAATTTTAATTCTTCTACAACTTTTAGCATACCAAAAGAAGGTGGCAAATAAGTTAAGTAATTCATAGATAGTAAGCAAACTCTTAGCTGTTTAAAATGTCCAAAACTTTCAGGTAAAACTTTAAGCTTATTTTTACTTAAATCCAGATAAGTTAAGTTTTTTAGACATCCAAATTCTTCAGGTAGTACCTCAATTTGATTTTCATCTAGCTCAAGTTTTGACAAGTTTTTAAGATTGCAGAAACTATTTGGCAAACACACAAGTTCGTTGCCATTGCTAAGAATTGGATTTCTGCCCGTCTCATCAAAAGAGCTACCCAAATCTAAAATGGATAAATTCGTCAGCTTTCCAAAACTGTTAGGTAATCCTGTAATATTATTTCCACTTAAATCTAGCAGCTCCAAATTAAGGCACTTTTCTCCAAATTCTTCAGGGAATGGTGTTTTGCTTAGATAATTATCACTCAAATATATTTCTTTAATGTTTTCCATTTCTGAAAACCAAGGAGGTATATGTGAAAGATGATTCTGACACATTACTAACTTTTGCAGAGTGTGCGAAGACAAAAAAGTGTCTGGTAAAGTCTTTATCTTATTACTATTCAAATTGAGAATTTCCAATGAAGGTAAATTTTGAAAGCTGTCAGGTAAACTCATTAAAGAATTACTAGAAAGATCTAATGTTTTTAGATTAGTTAAATTGCCAAAACTTTCTGGTAAATATTCTATAGAGTTATAGCTCAAATTCAAGTAAGAAAGACATTCCAGATTTCCAAAAGTATTGGGAAGACTTTCTATTATGTTTTCACTGACATTTAACATAACAAGTTGACATAATGAATGAATATTTTCAGGTAACTGTTTCAATTGATTGCCTATTAAATTAAGCTCTTGTAAATGTTTTAATTCTCCTAAGGTTTCAGGCAATTTAGCAATATAATTTTCTTTTAAATATAGTTCATGAAGTTCAGATAATAAACATATGTTGCCAGGAAGTGTCACTAAATTGTTACCATTAATAGACAGAATTGTTAAACTAGTTAAATTCTCACAAAAAGTTGAAGGAAGAGTGAAAATATCATTAAAGTCAAGATTTAAATGTTTACAGTTTGAATTCATAACTGAATCTGGCACATCTTCCAAACCTTGCGATTTTAAGCAAATTTCTTCCATTTTCTTAGTAAACTACAAAAGAACAATGCAAGAATTAGTTTTTTATTAAATACTTAAATGAAGTTCTACAATTAAAAACATCATAATGCAAAAAATAATAATAAAATTTACTGCATCAATTTCTATTATTACAAAAACATATTTTTAATATGCATTTAAATAAGTACAAAAAAATATGATGATCTGTTTAATTAATGTTATACAAATTAAGTACCTAATGTCTTTCATATTATAAAGGAAATCATAAAAAATGCTGCATTTAAAATATTGATATATAGTATAGTAATAAATTATGACATATATAAAGTAGTCTTATTTATATTAAATATATCAATAAACAATTATTCAATTATTTTACTTTTTTTAATTGTTATTATTATTTCATAATGCTAGGTCATATTAAAACTTCAAACAACAACAATTTGAATTACCATTTCAACTTATTCACTACAATTTAAACATAAAATTATTCCTCACCTAAAACTGCTTAGAAAATATCGATTAAAATGGAAAATGTTGAATTTTAAAACACCAGGTTAATTAAAAACCTTTTAACATTCACAACTTAAAATAATTTTAAAAATGATATTCATATTGTGTAATTCAAATTGTATGACAGAATAAGGATTAAGGATAATTAGAAGAAAATATGTTAAGATTACAGAAGTTTTAGTAAATTCCTAGTTTAGGGTAAGTTCTTAACTAATTATAACAGCAGGGAATAAATACAATTTAAAACATAAAAAATAATAATACACTTGAAAGATATTTTAAAATAATTTTTTAATAAATTACAAATGATTGAACAACAAAAAAATTTGGAATAGCAAGGATTTATATGATTTATTTAGAAACCACTGAAAATGATGAGTAAATTGCTAATTATTTTATATGAAATATAAACAAATGAGAGATAACTTTTTCAGATAATGGAACAATATGATTCAATATAAAAAAGTGGAAAATAATTATTTGCGCAAGTATATTTGAATAGATTATTAAATAATAATAATAAAAACAAACAAGTATCAAGCAACACTAATTTAGAATTAAAAGAAAGTTTTGATTAATATAAATAATGATTAATTAATAAAAAAGAAAATGACTACTATTTACACAAACCTTTGTCAATAAAAATGACAGTATTAATTTTAATTTCTCCGCATTAATAATCCTTTCTGAAAAGTGTTTTAATATGCATCCTTTTAAAAACAATAAATCAACAACTTGAATCGAAGGAGTATATGGGGATGCGAAGCAACAAGGACTATAATCCCCTAATCACTATATGGGAACAGTTCATTCTCCCTATTTATACGTCACTAAAAAGGATGCGAGATTTATTTTCCGCTCAGTAAGGAAATTGGCGTGAACAAAAACAGGGATTAGTAGTATCCCCTGAAGATTTCCAGTTTTTTCATCCACAGAATGTTTTCTCCCAACAGCGCTGACCTAGATTCATATGTTGACTTTTTTCCCAGTTCGCTCTCCGTTCTCATAGTTTATTCTTTTTTATCAATGTTTCCCTTTTTCCTTTTCGCTTTTGTCTGTTATTTCACTATTAATAATTTTAATGACTATAAAAAAAAAAAAAAAATAAAAAAAAAAAAAAAAAATAAAAAAAAAAAATAATAATAATTATAATATCTTTTATTTATTATATATATATATATATATTTTTATCTTTTATTGGGCAAGCTCTCCATTTAGTCTTACGATTTTGACGATTTGTATTTCGTGGAACTCCGTGGCTGCGAAGCAGCCGTTAGCTCCTGTCTGGTAATAGTCCTTTGAAGAATGAAGAACACATTGCTGAGTAGAAAATGGTAAGACTAAATGGAGAGCTTGCCCAATAAAAGATTAAAAAAATAATAATAATAAATAAATAAAATAAATAAAAGAGAGGAGATTTTTAATATTATTAATATTTTTTTATTTTTTTTATTTTTTTTATTTATAGTCATTAAAATTATTAAAAGTGAAATAACAAATAAAAACGAGAAGTAAAAAGGGAAACTGATAAAAAAGTCTTACCATTTTCCACTCAGCAATGTGTTCTTCATTCTTCAAAGGACTATTACCAGACCGGAGCTAACGGCTGCTTCGCAGCCAAGGAGCTCCACGAAATACAAATCGTAGTATCCCCTGGGTGGCGAGAGAATTGCAGCTAATAAATATCAAAACGTTTAAGAGATTGGAGAAATAAAATCAGATTTTTTTTGCAATCAAGAATTTTAGATAAAAAAGCTTTGAATGTGATATTATTTTCGTCGATATTCAAGTTTTGACATAGATGTAATCTGGAGGTGGAATATTTTCTGCATCTTAAAAGAATGTGTAAAACGTCATTGGTATCATTACATATGTTACAGAAAGGATTGGAATCTAAATTGAATCTATTTAACAGGGAGGGAGTAACGAGCATTCAGCTGATGATACGAGCATATCCTGTCTTCTATTCTGTGTCCATTTTTTGATAGTTCCAATATCTGGAAAGTTTCCTATCAAATCATAATATTTACTGCTAAAGTAATTTGTTTCCGAGATTAGGTAGGATTGTTTTTTCAGGTTTGCAATGACATCTCCCGGGGAAATCCATTCAATAAATTGCGAGAGTTCTGTGGTATTCATTGCGAGAGAATCCACTTTTTCATTCCATAAAATTCCCGAATGACCAGGAACCCATAAAAATGTGATATTTTGATTAAAAGTTTGTCTAACAAAAAGTTTCGAAGCAAGTCTTTGAATAACATAGGAAGAATTAATGTTAATATTTTTAAGTGAATTAAGAGCCGAAAAACTGTCAGAAATTATTAAAATGTCCTTGTGAACAATAGCTTGTTCATCTATGGCGACACAAATTGCCAAAAGCTCTGCTGTGAAAACACAGTTTATTGGGTTAATGCGATATGAAAAACTTTGATTGCAAGAAATGCCGGCGATTGGAGTTGAGACGTGACTTTTTGAGGCATCCATGGCTATGATATAGTGATCAGAGAAAAATCTTTGTATACAATCTGAAAAATCATTGACTATAAGTGAAACTGGGTTTTCTTTATTTTGGAAACGGAACTTCTGAAGGAAAATTTCACATAAGGAAGGATCATGCCGTGGCACAATTGGCAAGGTTAAGAGGTGTTCTGGTGAGCAATTATAATTTTGTAGAGTGTTTTTAAGAGTGTTTTCATCTTTGCCAAGTAACTGCAATTCATTATTTACCATCAAAGGGGAGAAAGAGTGGTTAGCTGATTAAAAACTGCAACGCCAAACGTTTAATTTTATCTGAAAGAATTTCTTGTCCAGACATTTTTAACAAAATAATATTCGGAATCCAAATTGGTAATCCCAGAACAATTCTTAGAACTTTTGTTTGAATTGTGTTACAGGCGTTTAATTTGGTGACCGGGAAATTTTTATTTATTAATGCACTGTAATAAAATGTGGTGAGGATACTACTGTTTGCAATAGTGATAAGATGCTTTGTTCTTATACCATTTTTCTTTGATGCCAGAAATTTTAGACCGTTAATTTTTTTAAGGGCTTTTATACGTAAATTTCTTAAAATAATTTCATTTTGGTTTATTTCTGAGAAAGGAATTCCGAGATACTTAAGAATATCACTCCTGATTAGGGGAATTCCGCCATATGTTATCCGCGGCAATGAAATTGATCTTTTTTTTGATAAATCAACTATTGCACTTTTTTCAGCACTAATTGTAAGTCTCCAATAAGAACCAATAGAATTTGTATAAATTCTCCAGAGTATTTTGAAGCTGGGTTTGAATATAGGATAACGATTGATGTGAGCAGAAAAGAAAAATATCGTCAGCGAAAATAGAGCAATCAACATTTACCTCCAAAGTCTCAAAAATGTCATTGAAAAAAACTACAAAAAGAATTGGTGAAAGTACACTACCTTGTGGAAGGCCTTTAAAAGAAGGTTTTGGGTCAGAATCAGTGTTCCTCCATCGAACCTGAAAAATCCTGTCCTGAAGAAAACCATGAATCCATTTAGACATGTTTCCCGAGATTCCAATTTGGAGACATTTATAAATTAATTCGTCGACAGGCACGGAGTCATAAGCACTTTTTATGTCGAGACTGATACCGACAAAATATTTTTTTTCATTGTGTGCAGTTAAAATTGATTTATAGATGGTATAAATAGCGGTATGATTGTTTCTAAAAGGTATAAATCCATCTTGATTGGTATGAAGTCGTTTGATGAAAGTCAGAAAATGAACAATGCGATTGGTAATAATGCGTTCAAATACTTTACAGAAAACAGAGGTCAAAGCAATCGGCCTATACGACGACGTTTTTGTTTTATCCTTTTTGGGCTTAGGGATTGGAATAATGATAGCGTGTTTCCAGCTCTTCGGAATTTTTTATAATTTTATTAAATAAATAATTCTCTTTTAAAAAAAAGGGCATTTAATTATCTATTCTGCTTATTAACTCAAAGGGCATGAGACCACCGCTATGTTTCAACATTTTACAAAGAAGGAGCTAGAGGCCGCTACGCGGCCAAGGATCTCCGTAATAATCTACAATAAGAGAATAAGAGCTCTTCGGAATTGGAGAAAAACTCAATTGTTGATTGAAAAGGTGCAAGATAACTAAAAGGGACGATCCCTCCAGTTTTTTGAACCATGCAGCTGGAATGTTATCGGCGCCGGGTGTAGTATTTCTCATTTTCTGGATAGATTTTCGCAGTTCCCAAAGTTCAATATTTTTATTTAAAAACTTATTCTCTATGCTGTAATCCAATGGAATAGGTTCAGAACGGAAGTTTTGTGCTGAAAAATAATCTGCAAATAGATTGCTTTTAATTACGTCTGTTACGTTACCGGACATGTCTTAATCTATTATTGTGAAAAAGTATTTTGCTATTTTTTATATCAGGATCATTGTGATTAGTTAATTTATTCAGGATGCGGAAAAATAATTTAGCGTTTCTCGGAATATTGCTTATACTTTCCCAGTTTTTTAGTTTTGCCCTTTTAATATGATATTTCAATTTACTTCGGTATTTTTTGTAGCGAATCCAATCAGGGACCGAAACACTATTCCTGGCCTTTTTCCACATTATTTTTTTCAGATGACAGAAGTTATTACATGCAATATTTCACCATAGAGGGTATTCATTATTAGGCAAAATTTGGTTTTTGGTATTAATATTTATAGTGTGCGAAATTTTTTCAGTGACTATTTCAACGGTAGGGTCAGCAATTGATTGAAGAAATGTGTTCGAATCTCTGAGAATTGGATTCCAGTATATGGTTTTAAGATATTTTGATGCATTTGTTAGTTTGGACCCTGAAACAACTATTGGTAGGTGAGTACTTTCAAAGGTACAGTCAGAAACATAGCAATACACTTCGTTTAAGAGAGCTGCCGAACAAAGAGTGAGATCTATAACGGAAGAAGGGAAATTATGGGTGATGTGAGTGGGCATTGAAGTATTCAGGATAGAAAAATGCGACTGATTCAACCAATCCAAAAATTCATCGCTTTTGGGCGTAGATGTTTTTCCGCCCCAAAAAGGGTGGTGTAGGTTGAAATACCCAAAAATAAAAGTTGGCGTTTTTAGATTACTGAAAAAATTGTGAACCTGATTGATATCAAACCCAAGCGGTGCATAAATATTAACAATGGTAAATGTAAAGGTGTGTGACCGAATTTCTATTGCAAGTATCTCAAGGTTTGGGTCTTGAGAATTTTCAAAAATGACACAACCGGACATGTTTGTTGGAATACCTATTAGTAGACCACCTCCTGTTCTGTTGTTACGGTGGGTGCGAAAAAAGATTTTATTAGGAAATAAAAGACGATCATCTGCTTTCAGGAATGTTTCCTGAAAAACCCAAAATTCTGACGTTGTGAAAGGGGGTTGGTGGAGCCAGATTTTCTTATTTTTAAGACTGCGGCAATTCCACTGAAGGAATGACATCCCCGAAAATTACGAAAATAAAACAGGAAGGTATTATTCCCTAGGAAACTAAAAGAAAAACCCTTAACTTGGGGCAAAAACAAGAGGAATATTAATAAATACACGAATACGACCGGGAACTCCCGGAACAAAAACACCGCAAAAACAGTCTTAATTTGAAGCATTGATTCCACCTGCATCCCATTGCATGGGATTATTAGTGGGTAGAACAAGGTTGATCATTTGGCGTTTTCTGTTAGGGGATTTTTTGAGGTCAGTTTGGTGAAATACTGAGACCAGATATTGCACAAGATTTTCGATTGTTTTTTTGGAATATTTCAATTAAAAGAGTGGTCTGTTGTTCCATTTTAATTGTAACGTTTTGAGCATTACTCTCCACTCTTTGGTTTACTATCTCTTCGATGTTCGGAGCCGTCGTGTTGATTTTCGCAGCATCAGAGTAATGAGTTTTCGATGATTGAGTATATAAGCGTCTGGCCTCTCCAATAGTTAGATGGTTTCTGCACTTGAATTCGAGAATTTTTTGTTCAAGTGTATGACGTGGGCAGATTTTGGAAGTTGCGAAATGAGGTCCATTGCAAAGAATGCATTTTTCCGGACCTTGACACTGCCCTTCATGGTTTACACTACACAGAGGGCAAATTTTCTGTCACAAACACGTGTTGCATGCGTAAATTCATAACAATGCAAACACTGTCGGACTCTATCTACAAATTGGCGAATTTTTTGATTGGTGAACCAAATCTTTATAGCATCAGGCAAGAAAGTTCCCAGGATCGTAACGAGTACCGGGGAAAATTCTTGGGTAGAGTTTAGTTTAACGAAACGTCGCAACGCAACCACTTCCATATCATTTTTATTCATAATTTCATCTGCTAATTCGGAGAATTGTAGATTAGTTGGTATATCAAAGATGAGAAACCGTTCTGTTATATTTTCAAAAGTTACTGCTGTAGAAATTGGCGTTTCCAGAATTTTGTCAAGATTTAAGATCTGTGCAGCGCACACCGGATCGGCAGTGGAAAATATAAGTTTTCCTTGCCTCGAAAATTTCATGTTAGTAATATTATCATGTCTATTTACGTGTTTTTTAATATCAGCCTGAATATGAAAAGGATTTGAACGCGGAATTTTATGTTTTGCATCACTGTGTTGGCATATAATATGAATTTCCTCAAAACTTTTTTCACCCAACCGCAACACCAGTTCATTAATTGATTTTGAGCTTTTGAAGTAATTATTAGTATTGGAAGTCATGCTGGTACCGCTTTGACCGTCATTCATACTGAATTTAGAATTATCCACATCGGACACAAAAATTGCCGAATGTCTCAGGTTGACTATTAAAATTAAACAGCCGGAAAGAAGAGAAAACAAAAAAAAATAAGGTAATCTTACCTTACACCTTGAGAAGGACAGAAAAGAGAAATTTGTTGAAGATTTATCAGAAACAGATAAACAAACCAGCATGTGAGCAACGCCCACTTGAAACACAGCTATGCACTCTCAGCACTCAGGGAAACCTAACCAAGTTAAAGCTGCATCAATACACAACCAACCCAATAAATCAAACTTGAATTTCCCAGGTCGCGTGCGATTCAAACAATAACAGAGCCTCCAATTCAAACGCTGCTTTGGGCATCGTAAACTATGCAACCCTGTTGACGTCAGTGTCTTATTTTATTGGCAAAAAGAGAACTGAGTCAAATTCGTTTTGGCGATAATCTTTATTTGGTCGCCTGGTGGCTCTTTCGGGAGTACTTTTGCTCTCTAAGGTCTACTTGAGCAGCAATAAGTATTGGGTCGCATTGACATGCTGTATTCTTGAGAGTGCGAATTTTTTTAAAAGCATGTTAAATACATATAAACAAGATTGATAAAAATAAATACAACAATCTAAAATTAAAATAAGTTTTCTGTTTTTTAATATAATGAAAAGTATATTTGTACTTAAAAAAACTATAGATTAAAAATTTAAATGATTATAATTTAAAACATTGCAATTAAATGTAAAACTAAATTAAATTTATCTTAAAAAGAACTTCAAAATGCAAATAAAACAGTAGTAGTATTATATTATAGAGAGAAGATAGAGTATTTTTATTGAAAAAGGTTTTACATTTAATTTGAAATTATCTTGCATTTTTATATATAAAATACAGATATTTGCTAATATTAAATAAAATAACGAACATTTTTGCCCTGAATGGCCGAGTGTCTAGCGTTCTGACACTCGGTGCCACAGGTTTCGGGTTCGAATCCCGGCGGTGCATGGATGTTTGTAGTGGTTCGGAATCCACTTTAAGCCGTAGGTCCCGGTCTCCTATGACTGTAAGAGCGTCACGGAGCAAAAGTCAGGCTTCTACCTACGGGTGCTCCATCACAACAGAAGCGGCTTCCTTCCCCTTCAATCATGAGTACGTATGGGCTCGTGGGCTTGGCCAGCCAAGTGGGATAAGAAACAACAACAACAACACATTTTTGCCCTCTTTATAATTTATGCAAATAATCACGGAAATATTAATTTCAATTAGTAAATCAAACGTTGGATAATTTATTTTAATTAGATTTCAAAATCTTTGAATGTGTCTTGAAAAATATTATTTATAAAATAGCATAAAAATTAGTTTCATTACATAAAAAATCAAACTGTTAGTTTATTGTGCATTCTCGAGAAAGCAGATATGATTTCCTATATATGTTTTCCATTGTCATCTTATTAAAATTTATTTTCAAAATATGTTTTATAATTATTCAAATATAACATGAAGCTTGCAATAAGTAACTAATGAGGATGTAATTTATAACATTTAAACAAATTAAAACACTTAAAATTGCAAAAAAAAGGTTCACTTTATTTAATAAAACCTAGAGCTTAACATTTTTTGAACTTTTTTGTAATTTGAAAAAATGCAAGGGTATTATGCTTTTTTAGTAGATAAGTACTATATTCAATTTGGTAAGTTTAGATTGATTTTATTTCTTTTTTTTTTTAGTTCATTTATTTATTTATGTAATATATATATATATATATATATATATATTCTAGATGTATTTGTGCGATAAAACTTTGATAAATATCATATTGGATTTTTTCATAGTAAATCATTAATGTAAAATAAATTTCATTGCCTTTTTTCCCCCTCAAGTTAAACTGTTGCTCCTGTAGCATGAATAACACAATAAAGTAATGCAATAATAATGAAATGGCCTACTGCTTACATTACTGACTTATTGTAA
Organism: Caerostris darwini; assembly: GCA_021605075.1. Classification (NCBI taxonomy): domain Eukaryota; kingdom Metazoa; phylum Arthropoda; class Arachnida; order Araneae; family Araneidae; genus Caerostris; species Caerostris darwini. The sequence continues at coordinate 6,665 of BPLQ01008017.1, read as the reverse complement.
TAGGTCCCTTTTATTGGGCTGTTATAAAATTGAAGATATGAGACCATCCACAGCAGCTAAAAGTTATAGGGGGGCTGATTTGTTATTGTGTTCCTTTGTAATTTTTTATTACTACGTCCGGTCCATTCAACTGGTTCCTAGAACGGGAATTTTTTTCTACATAGTGTTTTTGAACAGGAACAGGAAATTTCTTCTACATACTTGCTATATAGTGTTCTGATATTTGACTCTTTATTTTTAGCTGTTTTAAATCCAAGGTTTTTTTTTATGATTTTAAATTTTCCTATTTTGATTTTTCTTTTTTTTTTTTTGCTAAATTCATTTTTTTTCTTTATGTTTTTTGTCTCAATAAATGTTTTTAAATCGTTCCTGCATCTTCAATGGCATTAACTTCTTCCCATCAGAATAGAAGTTCTTTTAGCACGGGCACTCAAGTTTATTTAACGTCGGCTGTGAAATAGAATCAAGAAGAAACTTGCTTGTGTAACAATTTGAATTATTAGAAAATCGAATTTTTGTAAAATTTTCGTATAGTATTTGTGGGTTATAGTTTATTTTATTTCGTTTTCTGGTCTTACAGTCCTTAGTATAATCTTTTATAATTCTGATTGCTCTTAATTGCCCATTTTCTTAAGCAACTTAGCAACCAACCTAATTCAAATCAAATAATCAAAAATAAAAATAATAAAAAAAATTAATAAATAATTTTTAAATAAAATTAAAAAAAAACTTTTCAAATCAAATAAAACTGCTTACAATCTGAAATTATCCATTATCGTACTATTTCTTTTTTATTCATTTGCAAATTTATTCTTTTAAAATGTTCAATTGTATACGGCACATCTCGACACCTTTTATGCAGGAATCATATTGAGGCATATATCTTCTCAGCCATTCTAATTTTAACAATTTTTATAATAGTTCTTCCAGAGCATTACATATCGCTAAATGCAGAACTTGAAGGGAAAAATAATACCTTGAATAAGTCATAGAATAATTCGAAATCATCCAAATTTATATTTATATAATTTTTAATATGATAAAAACATTAACATTACTATTCCTTGGAAAAAGTATTTCAAATATTTAGATTCAGATTTTAATTTAGTACTTTTTATTTTTTTCCTTAGACCAACATCTCACATGGAAAAAGCATTTTGAATATACTAAAAATAAATTTCCCTTGAATTTTATAATTTTTCTCTTATCAATAGACATGAATAGGAGCAATAAATTTCTTTTGAATGCTGCTGTTCTACGACTTATAAGTATTTACGAATGACTTATGCCCCTAAGTCAAACTTAAAGATCATTAAAGCTTTTCAAAATATCACTCTCAGACAAATCACTGCAGATAAATGTTATATGACGAATTCGTAAATACAGCAGGCCATTAATATTCCTCCCCTTAAATACTTCTTTAAGCCTGTTTCTGAAAAATTCTTTAATTCTATTGATAACCACAAGAAATTAAAATTTAGGATCCTAATATTAATATTAAAAGATAACCAAATGTTTTAATTTAGTATTTTTTATTTATTTATTTTTTTTATTTTAATAATTTGTTTTTATTTAAATTTTATTCAAATTTTCTATTATTGTGGACAGTTTACCTAATAGTCAACTGTTAATACCTTGTTATTTACCAAACATAAAAAATTTATAACATTTATAAAAATTAATAGCCTAAAATTTAAAAAAAAAGCCTTATTTTATTAAATCTAACGCTTCACATTTTATTAGTGCCTTTTGTAATTTGAAAAAATGCACTGATTATATTTTTTTAATAAATAAGTACTATATTCAATTTGGTAAGCTTTTGTATAGAAAAAAATATTTTTGAAGATTGAAAAAAAAATTATACGAACAATTTTAATTATGGATTCAAATAAGAACAGAAATATGAAACTCTTTTTAAGAATATGTTAAAAATATTTATAGTTAATCTTATCGCTGTAAATAAATCTAAATTATCAGAAGAATTACTTTCAATAAGGGAAAACATAAAAACACATTTTCTTTAGATTTTAGAATTCTCAAAAAAGAATAGACAGAATTTTTTTTTTTTGTTATGTTATCATATTTTCAAAACAATATATTTTTGTTTAATTTATTTATTAGATAAATATTTGTCCAACAGAAAAGTAAATTATCTTATTTAGGAATCTTTTCAAAATAGACAGTTTGACCAAGGCCTTCTAAAAACTGGACCCTTCTCTTATTTGTCGCGATGATCCGGTCCTAAGCAAAATTAGTGTTATTATCCATATATATATATATACACTCATGTCCATAAATTAAGGATAATGAAGTTCAGGCAAAGAAAGAGACAGAAGCAAAACAAATTTGACTTATTTGTAAAGTCTATTTATTAAACAAAAGGTAAAGAGCAAAAAAGATGCTATATGTTTGACATAATTAATAAAAATTGCCATTCTTACTCCCTGGAGAAAATTTCCAAAAATAACCTATTTACAAAAAACAGTATAACATGGTTAGAATGATGGTTAATATGGAGTATGTCTCCCGGACGATGCAATACAGGACTTACAACGCCTAGGCACGCTGAGTATCAAATTATCAATCTGATCTTGGGGAATATTACACCACTCATCAAACAATGCCCTCCGAAATTCCATCCTGCACCACCGTAACGGTGTCGTTCAATGGTGTTCTCTTGGTGGTAACCGGTACCTGGCGCTCTCCATATGAAAGTCCGGCGAAAATCAGACTGCAAACTAAACCTGGACTCGTCGGAAAACATCACACAAGACCACTGTTGCGGTGTCCACAATGCATGCTCTCTACTCCAGGTTAATCGCAGGCGACAGTGAGTTGCGGTAAGTGGAACACATCTGACAGGCCTACGAGCATATAGACCAATGTGCCCTAAGCGTCTGTACACGGTCTGCCTTGAAACTGTCGTACCGGTAGCTGAAGAGAGCTGACGAGACAGGGTCTGATGCTGGGCTCCGTATGTTTCTTTTGGCAGTAACTGCTAAATACCTGTCCTCATTCGGCGTTGTAACTAGGGGGCGACCTGTGCTGTAACATCTACTTCCCTTACCATCGTCTTGGAATCGTTGCCAAAGCCTGGAGATGACACTCTGGGCGATTCCAAGTTCCTCTGATACTTCCAGCTGGGTACGTCCACATTCCAGTCGTCCGATAATTCTACCACGTAAAAAATCATCCAAATGCTTCCTTTGTGCCATAACTATGCGGTTATTGCACTAAATGGCTTTTAAAGCGCTTGTGAACAATTTTGCTTCTTTGCCACCATTCCTTATATACCCCTCTCTTACACTCTCATCATTGTGACGTACTATCCGCGCCATCTGGTGGTTTCCTGTAATTTGCATATTCTTCTTCAAGATGTG
>BPLQ01008015.1:0-40335 GCA_021605075.1 Caerostris darwini | reverse complement strand
TTCTCAGGATACCTAATTGATTAATTTGTTTTTCCACTGTAATAAGTACTTCACAATAAGTGCTTTTTACATTTTTCTTTTTGACAGGCAAGATATTAGCTTAAACTTAAAGAATTTCTCTCACAAGATTAATAACTAAAATTTGGGGAGAAACTTTTATATTGTTTTCAATAAAATTAACATGAAACTATATTTCAAAATTAGATTAGACATTCAGTGTATATATAAAGTATGCCTGGAAATAAAGGGATTTTTTTAGATAAATATATTTTTAAATTTTCCACAGCCATTAATATATAAATCAAATAAAAAAATACAAATAAATGTAATAAAACTAATCTACAAAAATTGTTTCACACGAAAAACAGATAATTTACGTACATCTCAACAAGATAAAATTTACTTAAAATATCTGATCCTATAAGTAGTTATAAAATTTTTATTCTATAAATTCTGTGCCCAATTTCCTTACTGCTTCTATAAAGTTTCATTGTCCTAAAATAGGTAATATATTCATTATTATATAAATATAAATTTTTTAAATTATTTATTATATTTTTGATAATCCTCCCACACAACTACTTCCTTTCATTAAAATTACATTTGTTTATTCTGTAAACAGTCTATATAAATATGTTTTTGAAGAATACTCAAAAATACAGTGGAATTCTACAAACTGTTGCCTACTAGACGTAATTTGATGAGATTTTACAACTATTTTGTATAATTACACTTCCATTATAGATTTAATGTTTTTAATTAATTATTTTTTTACCATTTTATGTTTAGTTCTTTTAATTTAAAATATAAAATATTTCATCAGATAAAATACAATTTGATTTTTATTATTTTGGCATACATGTACTTTATTAAAAACAAACAAAATACAATAAAACAGAAAAATAAAAATGTGAATTAGAAATACTTGATATGAATAATTGAAATGTTATTCAACTAACATCAGTTTGCCATCTTGAAATTTATGTTTCAAAATTTATATCGCTTTAATTAAAAAAAAATTCTAGTGATATTTCTAATTTTTCTTTCTGCTAATTTATTCAATCTTTTTTTACCATTTATTGTATTCATATTTACATATATTTTTTCATCGATGTTAAAAAAAATGCAACTTCGTATTGTGAGAAAATGTGATTTTGTATTAAGAGCAATTTTAAATAATGCAAATATAGTTATGAATAATTAATTTGCCCTAATTGAATTTAGTAACCCTGAAATAAATCTATTTTATTTAAAAATATTGTATAAATGCAATTATGCTTCTTTATCTCACCAAATGTTAAATCTTTTTTCATTAACATTTTTTTCCATTACTATTCTATCACATAATCCACAAATTTTATGTTTACGCTACCTCCGTAATCATTGAATACTATTTACAAAATTGTTATAAATTTTCATTTATATGGTAAAATGTTCGATGACATGTTTTTATACAATCGCTCATCAGTTCAAAATCTCTATGTATACGATTGATAGTGAATAGGATTGGAATGTTTATTAGATTCGAAAATCATTGTCTAGAGAAAAATGCATTTCTACAAATGTTTATAGAGTTGTGAGAAAGTGATTTGCTTAAGCAAACATTTGCTCATTCATGAACTTGGGTTGGAATGTAGATGACAAATATATATATATATATATATATATACATATAAATATATGTACATATATATAATAAGGAATACATTGCTATACAAAATAATATTGTGAACATTACAAAATTGAGAAAAAAATTATAAAAGAATTTTCGAATAATAAAAAGAGAATTTTTAAATTAATCTAAAAATTACACTACAGAAATATATTGTTTAATAAGTATTTTAAAAATACTTTATTAAAACAAATTGAAAAAAAAAATATTTAAAATTGTACAAGCATATATTTGTTTTTGAAATAAATTAACAAAAAATTAAAAATTTTGACATAGAAAAGTTTATCAATTTTCATTTTTCTCCCTTTCGTGATGGGTGGAATCCATATTAGTATATGGATAAATTAATGGATGTATGGATATCATTAATGGATGTATTAGTTAACACATTTTATATTATTTTCAAGTTTTTACTCTTTAATACGCAGTCTCAAGTTTTTTCGAATTTTAATATTCAATATTTTTATGAAAAAATAGTATTGATTTTGAATAGATTTCAGGAAATATTATATTTAATTAAAAAACAGAAATTTATAGCTGAATTTAGATTTGATATGACATATTTACATTAAATATGATATTATTTGAAATACGAATTAGTTTAAATGTATAGCAGTAAGATCTGAAATATTTATTTATAAATTATCAAATGGTATACGAGTTTAAATCGAGTCAGGGGAAAAAAAAATTAGATAATTCAGTTTTTTAAAATGCATGTTTTAAATACAGTGCAGCAATTTATTTTTATTTTCAGAAGCAAAATTATTGTTCATTATAAATAACACTTACTTCATTATTGCTAATATTTAAAGTTAATTCTAAAATTTGGAGTATCAATTTTCAAAAATAAACATTGTTACTTAACGTATGAAAACAATGCGTCCAGGCATTAAGAGAATAAACAATAGATAGATATCATGAATGAAATTTTTTATAAAAAATATAATTTTAGAAATTTTAAATGAATAAATGACGAATATCTAAAAGAGTAATAGATGACTCCACAGTATGGTCCTTCGTTTTGAGCAAAGATCTTTTGAAATGTTCTCATCATTGAATATATTCGAATTGCTCATTACTAGTTCCAACGAGGGAGCACGATGAGTCCCTCGTTGTTGCCACTGGAAAAAAGTTTGTCTTTGTTTTACCAACAAATGGAAAAAAAAATGTGTCACTAAGTGTACCGAAACAGTTGGGTCGAAAACGGGAGCTCTTGACATCTGCCGGTTACTGCCGCCTACAATTGCGCTTTTACTTTCAACTAGTCCTCCTCTCGCGACACTTTCATCACACTCACGCTAGGCACTTTTTTTTTTTTTAAATTTTCACTATTACTACGTAATTTCCCCCCAACAACACCCTTCTAATGTTCTGTGCAGCTACTTTATTTCCTCACTCAAGCATTAGAAATCTCTTTTCTTTTCAACTCAGACTACGTCTCTTCCATGTGGATCACTGCGGCCCGTGGGCGGACTATTCAAAATTCCCAGCCTCTCAAAATCACCAACGCTCCACAGCATCTCCAATGATATTTTTTACGCAATGAAATTCAACTACAGTTTACTCTAAATTATCCGAAAAAAAATACATCTTTAAAATTATTTTCCAGACACTTACAATTCATTCACTCCTTCTCAATCTTCCCCGATTGAAATCCACGCTCTAATAACCCACAAAAGAGACCCCAAATGAGGAGGAATTCATTCGTTTTCCAACTCGCACTGGGGCAGAATACATCCAGAAATCAGAGGCAGAGACATCCAGATTTCCAGCGAAAAAATTAGCTATTGATCCATTCGTCCCTAAGGTTTGTGGTGATGAGATATTTAACTTTAACAGTTTCGAAACTCTCAGAACAACAGTTGCTTGTTTATTTTACTCTATATCCCGTTTCTCAGTCTCTAGTTAGCATTATGTTTTTATTAGATTTTGTTCCTCAAATGTATATTTCTTTACATTTTAGAAAAATTTAACATGTATATAAATAATATATCTAATAAACGGTAGTAGCAGCATGATTATTAAGTGGTGAAAAAAATATAATATTAAAGAGTTAAGATCCCGTGTTTTATAGTAATTTTGATACAAAAATTTATTTCTCAAACTAAACTATTTTTTTAAAAATTTATTTCTCAAACTAAACTATTTTTTTAAAAATATATTTTTACATCATATAAATAAAAGATAATGTGCAACGTATAATTTTTAAAAGCTTCATAAGGAAACGAATAACTTGGAATGCTGACAATAAATTTTATTTATTTACATTATTATATTAATTACGAAAAAAAAAACATTATTGCTGATAACAATCACTCATTTTAACTAACGACAAAATTTAAAAATACAAATCTTGATAAATTTGGTGAGAATTCATTTCCGAGTCACAGTATGGGGAAAAAAAAAAGAAAGAAAAAGAAAAAACCCACAAAGTATTCTGGCAAAAAATTAGATTTTGATCCTTTCGTCTTGGAAATTATTTTCCTAACATTTGTAGAGATGAGAAACTCAAATTTAACCATTTCAAAACTCTCAGAATAACAATACCTTCTTTATTTCCCTCTATATCCCTTTTCTCAGTCAAGTATCTAGACAGCACTATGTTTGTATGAGATTTTTTTTCCCCTTACATGTATATTTCTTTACATTTGAGAAAAATATGATATAAACGGTATATAAAGTCTATATTTAATAAACGACAGTAACAACATGATTATATAAAATTAGGTGGTTAAAAAATATAATATTAAGGAGAATGTATATTAATGTGCCATGTTTTATAAATGTTGTTGAAATGATCGTTCAGATTCCATGTTTTATAGTAATTTTAATACAAAAATTTGTTTTGTAAACTAAACTATTCTTTTAAACTTTTATTTTTACAACACATAATTAAAATATAGCATTAAACATAGTTTTAAAAAGGATACAAATGACTTGGAATACAACAATTTTTCTTTGTTTATGTTTTATATTAATTATGAAAAAAAAACATTATTGCTAATAACAATCACTCATTTCAACTAAAAACAAAATTTAAAAATACAAATTTAAAATATTATCAAAAATGAAAGTAATTTAAAAAATATTATCAGATATTTATATATTATATATACTATATATTATTATTACCTGTATATAATATATAATATAGATATACTGAAAACATATGTACGAAATGCAAGAATAAAATAAACCTTCATATTTCATAACTATTTTTTCCTTAATACTTTGATATATAATGGAGTTATTTGCTGTCTAAATGAAGTTTAATTTCTTAAATAGAACGATACATAAAAAAACATGAATCCGACATTTTATAATATTGTAAAATATTTATAATTAGAATTTTTTTCTTCTTCATCGGCACAACAGCACCATGGTGGGCTAAGGCCCATCTACCTACTAGCATATTTCGAGACATGATATGTTTTCTTTTTATAGGGTAGGCTTGTCAGCCATAAGGCCAACACTTTACAGTCTTGCTAGAGCGGGAACTACAGTTTATAGTGGATTCCGAACCACTGCAAACATCCACGGCACCGTCGGGACTCGAAACCGAAGCCTGTAGCTCCGAGCATTAGTCACGCGGCCATCAGGCCCCAGAAATAACATGCCGGCAAAAATATTATGGGGATAAATTAACTTTCTCTCCAATAAAAAAAAAAAAAAAAAAAAAAAGATATTTCGAAAAAAAATTTGCCATTTCAAACCACTAATAATTTATCACAAATTAAAAATAAATACGATGTAGAAACTTTAAAGTACTTACCTAAACGATTCTAATCGGCGAATCTGGAAATAAGAATATCTTCTTTTCCATGACTAGAAATAAGTCTGTGAGGAGTATTATTCAACTGACTGAATTCCTGAGCATATTTGCTAACCATCCACTGCTTTTAGCTTTTTTTGTTGAAATATGAGATCTTTCTGTGATGTCCAATGAAATATTATTGTATCTGCTGAGGATTTCGCTAGGGGAATCGGCTAGTTCATTTTCTGCGAAACCCGCATGTCCTGGGAACCAGATGAATTGAGCCGATAAAATTCTATTGCAAAGATCTCGCAGTTTACTGCCAAGAAACTGGATGATACGATCACAATTCTCTAACGGCAGATGACTTCTGTAACGGTTATGACTTGGTTTCCGAATTTCAACTTCTGACTAGTACACGCGTTTGACGACGATTAAATGCGCACGCATGCAATTCTCCAGTGTCGACTAATAGGAGGCCTTCTTATCCAGCCCACTTCTTAACTCCTCCTACTTTTAGATAAGCACTGATTGTAACCTCGCTCTTTTCTAATTTTGTTTATTTTCTTCATTTCAACAATATTTGACATACATAGTGTGTAATCTGGAATAAATTATGAAGATTTCTCCAAAAGAAGTCCAGCCCCAAATACTGTTTTGGAGCAAAATTATCGATCGCCAAAATACGATTTATAGTGCTAATGAGTATATGATAGGAAGTGTTTTTCAAGGCAACCCTGATGTCCGACACTGGTCTGAGCGAGAGATTATAATTAAATATAACTATTGTAACTTTATATTCATTTAATTATACAACTAGAGGTAATTCAGTTCATTCGCCGGGATACTCTACTAACTTTAACTAGTTAAAAATTGTGATATCTCATCTGAGCAACAGATGGCGCTCTGAGTACCTAGATCAAGAGGAGCGGCACTACTCCGTCATTCACTCACTCCTTTGCGCATATCCGTCATTTTCGCATTCTTTCTGGTAGCGCCATCTATCAATCATATTCTAAACGAATATTCACTGAAATCCCCTTATTGTTTTTTCAAACTTTTTATTTCAAACGAAGTACTTAAAAAATAAAACAGAAGCAATAGTTCCTTTCTTTAATCTTTTACAAGAATTGTACAGGTACTTTTTGTTAAAATTTTTCAATAATTATGATGTGATGCTAAATTAATTAATTTGCATTTCTGTTAGTACTTTGCTTTCATCCGGGCCTTTTATAATGTTTCCTTCGATTCTATATTCATGTTAAGTATTACTTATCTCCATTACAAACCGATCAGGATTTATTTGCGTATTTTGGCCTTAAATTTTTACTAGCACGAGTCTAACCAGCCTAATGATCGGAGAATGAACATCTATTGTGGTCTGGGGTGGATCCGATTTCTGCAGAATAAGAATTAAAATAATAATAATAAATAAATAAAGTAAAATGAAATAAATATATAATAATAATAATGTTGCAGATTTGGGAAAGTATCTTTCTTATTTAGAAAACTTTTTATATGCATAATTAAAATTGAATTTACGATTGGTCCTAACAAAGCCGAATTTTTAAATTTAATTTTAAATGGTTAAAATTACATCGGATCGTAACTAATTTAAGTTTCAATTTTTGTCTATGAAAAATTATAGACTTTGAAAAGTTCGCGCATAATATTTCACCGAAGCACATTATCAAAAGTACATAGAGTCTAAAGAAATACAAATGCATCATAATTGATTGTTAAATTGACTATAATTATAAATTGATTATATTCTTAATTTATTGTAATTATTGTAATTATTAATTGATTATATTCTTAATTTATTGTAATTATTAATTGATTAATTAATTAATTGTAATTATTAATTGAATTAGTCGTAATTGATTATTAATTGATTATGTCCCAAAACAAACTATTCATTTATTTTGGGAAATAATGAAGAGCCAAATTGTAATTTAAAATTTAATGAACACATTTATCAAAAATATTTTTATTTTTTATATTTATGAAGTGGGCCCAAAACATTTACATATATAAAGTCAAATATTTATTAAAACAGAATGCTTTTTGAATGGAAAACACTAGATTCAACAAAAAAAATTTTTGGTTGAAAATTTTTCAATAAGTTAAAAAGAAATATTGAAATTATTTTTAATTAAAGAAATGAAAACACAAAAATGGAGTTAAAAATATTTTTTTTCTTCTTCTAATGCAGCTGGCAAATAGACCGTGATCTTCGCCATAAGGGCTGCACCGATGTTACTCACTTTGCATTACCCAGGGGGCGTGTGTGACTTGATGATAAGCCACGGACGCGGAGTAACAATGCCCCCGCAACGCTCTTATTAGGACCGGGACCTACGGTTTAAAGTGGATTCCGAACCACTACAACAACCATGGGCAAAGCCGGGATTTGAACCCAATACCTGTGGTAGCGAAAGGCAGAGCGCCAGCCATTCGGCCATCAGGCCCCGAGTTAAAAAATATTATTCCTAAAAAAAAAAAAAAAAAAAAATACACATATATATATATATATATATATATAAATTAAAAAAAATATATATATATATATATATATATAAATTAAGAAAGAAAAAAAAATATATATATATATATATGTATATAAATTTAAAAACAATTCCGATATAAATAATATAAATAATAAATAAATAATCAAAATATAAACATGTTTAGTCTCTATTATTTATAATTCTTGTATTTCCAATTTTATACATTGAATAAAAATTTGCTAACTTGAATCAATATGCGTCTATGCCTGAAAATCTAATTGGTGTAAAGTATTGATTTTTTTTTTTAATTTAAAGATTTATAGTTGTTGTAACTAATTGGTTAAAAAAATAATGATTCTGAAATGAAGCTGTAATTTTATAAGCGTTTTATGTTCCTAAGATTTCATATCGTAACTAAATGTTTGATATTCTCTATTTGTAGTATTCTAGTATATTTTGTAATACGTTATTGTATTCTTCAAAAAGATATTTATACTGAAAGAATGCATAACAAACATAATAGTAAGAAACATATAATATTTCAAAACTAAAATAACAAAAGAAAAATCTATAACCTAGAAATATATACCACTGGTAAAATTAGTACTGGAAAGATTATTCCATTTGAAAAAAAGAAAAGGATAAACATATCTTTATATGGTCTTTATCAACCATAACCCTTTGTGTTCCATATCAGTGATGAGTCTGGGGATGTTGCCCTCTAAAAATAATTTATTTTTAGCTTAACGTCACTTCCGTCTCGTGTATGTGTGCTTATGTATACTACTGGTCTAAAAACTGATTTGTTCCCAAATATTAGTTTATTCAAACGGGTTTCACATTATAATGTGTTATTAAGTTTCAACCTTATTAGCTATGTTTAGCACATTTTGGCACAAATGGAACATATTTTGGAAATTAATATCACAGAGAATAAACAAATATTTGTTTTACAAAACAAGATCAAAACCAAACAAAACAATTACAAACAAAAACATATTTGTTTAAATATATCTATTTCTATAATTTTATAATAAATTAAAAGTACAGATACTTTTAATAAAATTAATTCAGCAATATTTAGAATTTAATTTTATTTAAAAGACTGATTTTTTTTTTCAAATAAATTTTGTGAAATTTTTTCAATTATTAATTTGATGGCAAATATGTTTATAATATATTATAGATCTCGGTTTTCTTTACTAAAGTTATTGTTTCTCAGATATGAAATTCTAATTATTTTTAATTTTCTGCTTTTGTTCTCTGAGCCTTAAAGTATGAAATATTGATGAATAATTTGTTAGAGATAACTGTTCTATCAGCAAAACTTTCAATTTTTAGTTATTTTTCACCTCGGGTACATAAATTTGACATTATTTGCTGCTGTTCTAGATATATAGAAAAATTAGCATTACCACCAGACAGAGCATGGTACCCTACATTCACATTCCAATGTAAAGATTTTCTGAATTACGAATTTATCTTACTCTTGTCCAGTATAGGTAATTTTTTTTTTATTTTTCTCCAGTATAGACAAGGTTGCTTTAGCGGTTTATCAAAATTCAGTGTTAAATATTCCTTCGCCAAAATATTTTTTTAATTTTATAGCATATTAAATTAAAATTTGTATTTAGTTTTTATGTACAAACTTTTCCCCTGAGGAATGTAAATAAAATATATATGACAGACAACTTTCCTGTTTAATTTAATACCATTCCTGTAAGTCACAGTATATTTATTATTATTAACCTTTTAATCACTTCATATTTTCTAATTAATATATAACAGCAATAATAAAATTCAAAATAAAAATAGATTTTCACATGTTTTACAAGTTAGGTGTAGACTTGAATATGTTAATTCAATCACTCTCAATATTGTAAATAAAACGAATCTTTATTAAAAATTATATTTATCAAGAATTTTAGTTCTATTATCTTCTTCATGATATGAATTAAATACAGGAGAGGAATGTGATTTGAAGCGTAATGAAGAAGTAAGAAGTAGTTCACGTTTAGTTTGCATCTTTATTTTATCTAAAACTGTTAAATATAAGAGAAATTTTAACTTAGTGGGATAACCACACTTAAAATTACACACATCGCGTAATTTTATAATAATACTAAAGCTTTTAAAATTTTAATAATTTAATAACTTAAAATTTTTACTTAAATTAGATGAAAATAAAAATCAAAGCTCATAATTGTTTTATTAGAACAACGAGTAATGTTTTAGCTAAGAAAACAGCCAAAAATGGTGCCAATCCTTCAATGGTAATTTCTAGTATTTCATAAGTAAAAACGAAATATAAACAAATTTAAACCCCATTTTGAATTCTGAATATCTCCCGACTTCTAAAAGCTTTTAGTTAAAGAAATTTTTCCCCCGCTATTTATCTCAGATTTAAATATAAACCTTTCTCAACCAACTTTTCCTTAGTACAATTAACAACTAAGCTTGAAAATTTAAAATATTATCTACATCAAACTTCTCTCATGAATTTCAATACATATGGAGATTTTAACCAGAGTATTTTACAAAAAATGAAAATTATTAAAATCTTAGCAGCTGGATATTGTTATTATAGTAATTTTAATAACCATGGAAGGAAATTATCAAAATTTTCCCATTTTAATCCTTATTTCTTTTTCTTGGATCTATTATTTGTACTATTAAATAAAAATTCAATTTCAAATTTTTATTTACAATTGATATAAATGCGATAGTTCTTTCTCTTAGTTAATAGCATATTTCTTTTGAGTAGGAGAAGGATTTCAATATTTTTTTTAAACAAAGATCTTTAAAGATAATTACACAAGAGAACCTTTATATGGTTTCTCCCAACCATTGAACTGATTTTGACGTGAAACTCTTTTCTTGTTGTTCTCAATTTCTTTGAGCATTACTGAAGGATATAAAATTGATTCATAAAAGTCTCCAGTGAGCACTCATTGGTAAATGTGCCATTCATTACAAGCCATATTAATAGGTTCCTTTTAATGACAAATCTTCAAGAATTTTGTCTCTATTTAAGTTTCATTTTTATTTGTTTCAAGTATTACCAAGTATTTTATCTTCTTAGTGAGATAAAAGGAAAGCTTCACAAACTGAGACAATAATTTTTAATAATTAAAAAACACTTATTGAATAATAAAGCTCGTAGATTAATAATGAATAAAATTATTCTAAATACCTCACTGTAATCGCAGAATGTTTATTGAACCATGGCCACAGTCATAATCTATGCATGTACTTGAGTTTTCCAAATAAATGAGGTCGCATTACATTGCTTCCTAAGAATCATTTAAATTGCCATAACGTGGAAATATAACATATTTTGTTACATACCTTTAATCCTCTATCTTAAACATTCATTACGAGAAAAAAAATGGGACAAAAGCATTATACATCCGTCTTTTATTGAATCAACACCCCTTCCTTCTTTGTAGTCTATCTACAAAACACCGATACCCCCTTCCCCGGGCCTCTTTTTTTCCACCCTTCAGAATGAAAGAGAATTACGGCGTTTCAATCACGAGAGCTGTCGGATTTAAAATGTCCCCAAAGTCTACTGGGACGAAAGACTCTCTCTGGTTGTATATATTCTCAGTCCAGTCACATTAATGTGACCGCCTGTCAAAGGCCAGAATAACCACCTTTGGCAGAGCGGACCGCTGCGAGATGTGCAGGAAGAGAGTCAATTAGGTTTCTGAAGGTGTTCACTGGGATGTTGAGCCATGCCGAGTCCAATGAACCATATTCCTATATTTATCCAGTGAAAGTAAGTGGTGGTCATATTAATGTGACTGGACTATGTAGAACTTAGTTCATGTTTTTCTTTTAAGTTTCCCATATAAAACTTATCCGGGTTGGTACAATTGCCGTTTATTTTTAATAATTTTCGCCGCAATCTGTTTTCCTTTGAGCGATAACGCATGGAACAAAAAAGGTGACAACATGTTATAACTTGGAGGCATTTGTTATTTCAAAAGTACAAGGGGCAAAAAGGGACTTTACGGCAATGGATGGTGATCCGATTTTGGTGAGTCTACTACTGAGTGAGTCTTTCTACTTTCTCTCGCCAAGTAGATTTAACAGTCCAACATCTAATGTGCGATGTATGGAAATCGCAGACGGTGAGATTTTTTTTTCTGATATATATATATCAGAAAAAAAATCTCTATCTCTAAAATAAAAGATATTCATATGTCTGTTTCCGAGGTATTCTTTTTCCCAAAACGAGGCCCCATACTGTTTATTTTCCCTCTTTTATCTCATTTATTGTGGCCTAAGTAAGCTAACTCTGGCGCTCGATACCACAGGTTTAGGGTTCGAGTCCCGGCGGTGCCATGGATGTTTGTAGGGGTTCGGGATCCACTTTAAACTATAGGTCCCTGTCTAACATGACTGTAGAGCGTTGGGCGAAGTGCTGACAGCTCTACCCCGTAAAGAAGAAGACTTCTCATGTTTCGAAATCTGTCAGTGGGCAGATTGCCTTGGCCCACCATGGGGCTTTTGCACCAATTATGATGAAGTAAGCTAAATGGTTGGACATTACAGATTTAAATGCTGCTCATAAGTGGAGCATGAATTTGTATCGAGGAAATAAAAAAAAATCATTAATTACTGTTAGTTGCCTTTCAGATGTTGTTTTCCTTGAATAATAGCATAAATATAAAAAAGTGGGGAAATATTACACAATTTATATATATTTTTCTGCATTTGTATTAGATCAATTAGAAATTAAAAATCATGTGTGAGAAAATATGACTTTTTTCGGATATTGCAAATTTAGTTTTGTTACCAAAATAGTCTAAGAAGCTGCATGCTAGTAGCAATCATATAGAGAAAGTAGTAAAATAATTTGTTTATCTAGTTGAAATTAAAATAATAACTGAGAAATATTATGAGTTATAAAATTAATACAAGATAATGAAGAATTTAAATTCAAAAGCAAATTTTTTTGCCTCAAAATGCATTTGATTTTAAGTATTTTTTAATCTAAATTTACTTATTTTTGGCCTTATAATCACTTTCTTTTAAATATTTATTGATTTTAGGAAACCAGACTATTTACGAAGTTTTTATTTGTGCTGCTAAAAATAATATCGATTTATGTATTAATTGCCATTTTTTTATTTATTCATCTTCTTTTCTTTTCAAGATTTATTTAGAGCAATTTAAACTCTAAATTTTGTAATAGTAGTGATATACAGTGGATAAAAAAAGTATTGGCAATTGCCTATAAATGATCATATTTGCTAAAAAAGTATATTTACAAATTTTATTTTAACATAGCGATTACAGAAGGAGAAAAGACAAACAAATATAACGAAATTTTCATTTAAATATTTTTTTAGTCCAAATCTACGAGAAAATCCAAATTTTACATGATAAAAATGTATTGGCAAAATTATGAAATTGACAAAATTATGAGCGAAAACAAAATCTGTATATGTTTAATACTTTGTATGCATACCTTCTGCATCTATAACAGCTTGTAATCTATTTCTCATAGAGGAAACTAAGGTCTTTGTTGTACTGTTGGGAATTTTGTGCCACTCTTGCAAGAGTAAACGTTTGAGGTCGTCTTTAATTGAAATTTTATGTTTCTTGATTTCTAGATCCAGCAGGTGCCATAAATTTTCAATTGGATTGATGTCAGGCGATAGAGGTGGGGTTTTTAATTGGCGAGGAGCATTGTAGAGTAGCCATTCACGGGTGAGATTCACTGTATGCTTGGGGCCATTGTCTTTGTTGAAAAACGAATGATGTTCCCAAGCCAAATTTTGGGTACTGATTTTTAAGTTATGGCGCAAAATGCCAATGTATGTACGTGCTGTCATAATACCATCAATAAAATGCAGGTTGCCAATTCCATTAGCTGCCATACAGCCCCAAACTAAGACGCTGCCTCCACCATGTTTTACAGTAGCAGTTAAATGTTGCTGTTCCAATTCAGTATTTGGCCTCCTCCACACATATCGTCGTCCATCACTGCCGAAAATGTTAAACTTTGATTCGTCGGAAAAAATAACTGTGTTCCAAAACTCTTCAGATAAATCAACGTGGGATTTTGCGAAATCTAACCTCTTTCTCCTATTTATTTCCGAGATGAATGGTTTCTTTCTAGCAGCCCTTCCATAATAACTTCTCTCGTGTAAAACTTTCCGTACAATCTGTACGCTAAAAGTCTTTTGCGAAGTGAAAGCAACATCTTGAACTATCTGGGGGTGCACTTATTTTAGGGGTTTTCTTAACCTTGTTAATAATGACACGTTCTTTTCTTGTAGAAAATATTCGAGGTCGTCCACTTCTTGTCTTATTTTCCGTTGATCCTGTTTCCTTGAACTTTTTAACAACACTTCTGACAGTAAATAAACTTATATTGAACTGCACTCCTATAGCACGATAAGTTAAACCTTCATTTATGAGCCTAATAATCGTGTTTTTAACACTAACTTCCAACTCTTTCGATTTCGAAGTCATTTTACTGCAGTAATGCATAGACACTTTTGGAGTAGTTGTGCAGACTTTATACCGGTAGAGTTTCTTATCAGTTGAAACACGTGACTTCAATGCAACAAAATTTGCATAGCAGTTAAAACTTTGCCAATACTTTTTTGACATGCAAATTTTCGTTTTTGAAAGAAAAAATCGTAGAAAATGCAAATTAAAATAAAATTTTTACTATTTTTATATATCTAAGATGTCTTGTATTTAATTACGACAGCTAAAATTGCATAACATTTTATTTATTTGTCAATATGAATAAATTAAGGCAATTGTCAATACTTTTTTTACCCACTGTATAATATTGGCGATAGTAAAATGAAATTCTGAGTTAGTAAAAATATTCTATAGATTTAAATGAGAAAATATTTTATTAAAATATTTTTTAACAGTTTATTCTTTTTTTAATTTTGTACTTTTTAATTTTATCCTATTACCAATTTTTATGCTATGCTATGCATACAAAATTAAAATATATGCATCATTACTAAAGCAGATCAATTCCTTTCTCTTATAATTTTATTTAATCTATTTTCAATCAACCTTGATATCTGATTTCAATGAAGACCATGAATAATATATATGTTATTTACTAAAACTTGTTGTCACATTTTCTATTATAAAGTAAAAATCTGCATCTGAGGAATACATTATGTCAGTAAAAGTATATTAAGTGAAAATATTTAAAGGACTGAAAAAAATTAATACGATAAAAAGAATTAACAAGCTCAATATAAATTCCAATTGAAAATATTTTTTCATGTTATATTTTTTTAAAGAACGAAGCATAATTTTACATTTTAGAAATCTCTTTAACTTACGGAAGATATAATACATTTAATATTTAATGTACCTTCATTTTCAAAAGGGAATTATATACTTTATTCTCATGAATCTGTATTTTTATTTACAGGGGGAAAAAAAAACGTTTTAAAAATCATATTACATTTCTAAATTACATCACACAATAATTATTATTTGCTTTACCTCCTCGCCTATAGCTAAGAAAAAATATTACAAATAAAAACAATTTTGAACAATGGTGCATAAATTAAATGAACACAATTTAATTAGGCATTCACGTGAGTAAGTGAAAGTCTTTGAAGATGGAGTACTCAGGTTTTTTCTCTCGTGAAATTAATTCAAGCAATTAAAAACTCGATGAAATTGTTGATTCTATCTCGTGTTAACAAAGAGTGATACGATTTGCGTAAATAATCCAGCACAGTAAAATAATGTTATTTGATAAATAGCATTTAGAATGAATGCGTTCTTATATAGTGATTATTTCTTGCTTTGCGTCGATTCCCAAATGAATTAGGTCAGGAGTGCCAAGGTTTGATTTCGAATTCATAACTCTCTTTAATCTTAGGATTTTGTATTGAGCCATATTGTTACAGATTGATAAGGAAAGCAGATTGTTTACTTTAATAGAGTTTCATACTTTTATGTCCAGTGTGTAATATATATATATATAGTGTATACGATTTGAAATGTTTTAAATAATATTTACTTAAATATTGTATAGTTTTTTTAATCCTTTACTGCTAAAATTAATCAGCAAAAAGGAATTGTTAGTTTCAATATGTATAATGAAATGCAACAATGATTTACAAATATCCAATTTCTTATTGCAAAATAAACAAACTCATCAATACAACTGGTAATCATTTTTTAAAAATTTTCCTCTAATTTGTTATTAAGTTTTCTAAAGACTATTAATATTTATTTGTCTTTGACTAACTAATAGTCAAATAAAACAATATATTTAGTTAAAAGAATATATTTAATTAAAATAATATAATTAGATTAATTTCACAACTTATTTAAAGTTGTGAAATTAATCGGGACCTCTTAATTTTATACTTCAGGAAATTTCTTCCCAAATTCATGATAATTAAAACTGATGTTTATCAAAATGTTATTTCATGTTATTCTGTTAATTTTTATTGAAATAATTTGCTTTATATCTGAAGAAAATACATCCTTTCCTTTTATACATTCATCCTGCATTTCCCTTCCAAATACCATCCAATACCCCGTAAGGTATCGTACTCCACATTTTGAGAACCACTGACTTTAGAAAGAATTTTAAATAAACAAAACACTAATTTATTCTTCAAAATTATTTTTATGCTTATAGTCTTTAAACAAGAGATCTTTATTAACTCTATCTTTAACATGAACAGTAAAAAGATATAGATAGTTATAGAATTAATAGCAAATTTCTATGAGTGTGCCTTTCAAAAATCTATTTAAAAAAACTATAATTTAAATCCTAATATGCAAATTAAAATGCATAATTAGTAACATATGTAATGCATAATGTATATTAATAATTACTAATTTTTTTAACTTTAATTTGCGTTTTCTTAATTATTAATTTTATTAGACTGGAAACCCAATTAATGTGAAGTGAAACAAGAACAAGATTAAATCCAGATTAATTGTATAAATATTTATATAAATCTATTTATACAGTAGGCAAAACTATTGACTGACATGAAAATTAGAAAAGAAAGAAAAAAAAAACTGCTGATGAAACTGATACTGCTGAAAACTAATGTTAAACTGTGAGTAATAAATTGAAAGTGTCAATTAATATTTATGAATAAATTAGGTGATGCTTAAAATCACGTATCAAATTTCATGAAATCATCTATAATTACGCTAATTCTAAAAGCAAGACAAATAATATAACTTAGAATGTGTTTACTGGAAGAAAATATGTTTCAGAATACGTGAATTCCTAAACTGGTGAAAGTTGTTTGCACAATAAAAATTCTTTTTTTCTAAAAATTCATAAAATTTATATATTCATTTCTCAATTAAAAAAATATTCTTTTCATCATATTCTCTTTATTGTTTGTCAAAATAATGTTTTAAAAATTTGAAAAAACAGTACCAAGATTGCTCAATATTAGTGCATTAATTAAAATTTTTCTTCTTTTCTCTCTATTTTTTACAATAAAAACGGTTGACAACATCTATAAAAAAAAACTAAAAGTTGTAATTTAATGGAATTATTTTTCATGATATCCGTACATTAATTGAATAATATAAGTTTAAAAAGTGGATGGAAGGACATTTTTTTTAAAAGAACAAAAAAATTTTTTTTTTTCAGATTTTCTTTCTGTGTTTTTTCTCACTTTACTCTATGCTGCGGATAAACTAAAATAAGCGTGGCTAATTAAAATAGAATGACAGAGATATAAAACGGTTAGAAAACATAATTTGCATGGGAAATTTTATTGTATAGATTTATTCAAGCACAAGATTTCTATAAAATTTGTAACTTTATTAAAACATTTTTTTATATTAACAAATATCTGCCACATAAATTATAATAATTGTGAAATTGTAACCATGCTTTCTAATAAGCACTGCAAGAACGCATAATATAGCCTGTAACATTCAAAAGAAATGGTCAGGTAATTTACAAAGCTACAAATAAATACAAATGATTTATGTGCAGAATTTAATTATTATATTTACAATTTGATTTGAAATGATTTAAAGTCAGTTTTATTAGGACAGGTGTTAAAGAATTTGGAATTTGGAAAAATTTCTTTTAGATTTAAGAAGGTTTTTCAGGTTTAATCAACTAGAACGTATAGATTTAAACCAATTATTATCTTTTCTTGATAAAATCATAATTACGAATTGCAATTCACGTTCTTTTTGGAAATCCATTTTATTATCATCTACTCTACTATCATCTATAATTCTAGTATGTATTATTAACATTTCCGTCTATTATCTTTTTGGAGAAATAATTTCATTCACTTAATGCCCACGATTAACTTTAAATGTATATAATTCAATATCTGTAATTGTATTTAGTTTAATGTCTGAATTCAACGAAATTAAAAATTTTGAATATTTTCAAAAATTCATTTCCAAAATTGAATTAGGTTATCCCTCTTCCTGCTTGAAAATTCGTCTATCCATAACTATCACACTTTAAATAATGTTTACAAAATCTTTTTTATTCACCATCCAATTCTAAGAATCTACAATTTTTCCCCTCTGAATAAATATATATAAAAATATGAACCCGTGAAGCAAGAAAAAAATGTATAAAAAAATGTCTTTGAAAAATTTAAAAAAAAATGCGTAGGCGAGATACCAGGAGTGAAATAATTAGATTTCTTTTTATTCGGCCACTCATGGACAGTTTGGGGGGATTTTACATTGAAAAACTTTTTTTGATTTCTGCTCTCCAGTTGCTGTGCTCGCACGTTTACTTTACAGATAGATCATTCCAGTTCGCCTCCAGTTAAAAATATGCAAATAAAAAATGAAATGAAAAAAAAGAGATTTTTGAATATTTTAAAAAAACACCATTCCCAAAATTGAATTGCATCGTCCCTCTACGTACCTGAAAATTCCTCTATTCATAACTATTACACTTTAAATAATGTTCACGAAATCTGCTTCTTCACCATTCAATTCTAAAAATCTTCAATTCCCCCCCTGAATTATATATAAAAATATGAATCCGTGCGGCAAGAAAGAAAGTGTGTATTTCTTTGAACATGTTAACAAAAATATATGCGTAAGAAAATATACCCCATTGACGATTCGTACATTTAAATAGTAGTGCTATTTTTATGTTGTGTTCTGCATATTTCTAAACTGTATTTCGGAATTGACAACAATGCGATGTACCAGGAGAGAAATAATTAGATTTCTTTTCCTTCGGGCACTCATAGAAAGTTTAGAGGGGGGAAGGGTGAGGAATCTTACACTGCAAAATTTCTTTTGATCTCTGGTCTTCAGTTGCTGTTATGCTCTCATGTTTACTTTACAAATAGATCATTCCTGCGCGCCTCCAGATTTCAGATTAAAAATATACAAATAAAAAACGAAAATACAAATAAAAAACGAAGACCGAATACATTCATATTCATGACAGCATCTTTGAAATCGATTTTCGAAAAAGGAAAATGATTCACAAAAGCAAAAGTATACTAGTAGAGTATGCAAATATATTTTACTGAAAAAAATGTTCCATACACAAAAAAATATTCCTTGAATAATATTGAATGCGCGCATTAATATATATATATATATATATATATATATATTTTAAACTTCTTTTCAAATAGGATCGTTTGAAAAGGGAAGGAAAATGTTTGTTGTTTATTTATTTCGAATTTCTAAAGCGGTGATTTTCGGTTCCTCACCGGCTCAAAAAAAAAAAAAAAAAAAAAAAAACACGCATGGTGTCGATTCTATTCCAATTTTAAAGATAATTTTGTATCAACTTATCAGCTCTTTTAACAAAAAAATAAATAAATAAAATTACTAATTTTAATATTTGAATGCAGTTTTATGGGAAACAAGTATAATTTCATTAAAATAGCAATTTTAAAATATGATAATTAAAATAAATTTGTCTAAAGTTTTTTATTATCTTTTTGAAGTACAACTTTTTTACCCTTTCAGACACATTTAATCATTTTATATAAAATAATTTTTATTTTCCGGTAAAAACACTGGGGACTGAGGGCCGAGTGACTAATGGTTTGGGGCTGTGTGCCGCAGGCTTCGAGTTCAAATCACGGCGGCGCCATGGATGTTTATAATAGTTCAAAATCCATTTCATCTCCTGTCTCGAAATCTGCCAGTAGGCAGGCGGCTTCGGCCCCTCATGGGTGGTTTAAAAAATGAAGAAGATTAAAATATTGCTAAATTATAATGTAATCCCTGTTTTAGATTGTATTTACATCAAAAAGTTTGGAGAAAATAAATCACGAAAATTCACTATTCAATACGAGAAATCAATTCAGAATTCCGTTTTAAATTTCTTTCACAAACAAATTGCGTTATTTTTAATTTTTTTTTTTCAGTTATAAGAAGACTATTCTATATTTTGTTCCTCAGAACAAAATTTTCATGTGATAGGGGAATGAATATGCTTTACTAAACTTTTATCACTGTTTTTACAAGACCGCAACACCATTGCCATGGAAGCTTCATTTTTTATCTTTTTTTATTTGGTTTTCCCTTTTATGTGAACACCCTAGAAGGAGTAGGAAGTATTGCCGACAAATAGAGAAATTCCTAGAAATTTCAGAGAAAAAATTAATGGGATCTTTTTGAACCTTTGTATTTGCATAGAAAACTTTTGTTTTCAATTAATAATAAACAAATTATTAATTCTATCTAGCTTTTTATGATTATGTTTCCATTTTCTCCTATAAAATAATTAAAATTTTGAAACATATGAGGAACATATAATCATGTTTGTGAAGATTGCAACACCATGAAGAAATCATAATTGAATGAAATTTAATACACAGTTGAGTGGTAGTGGTACAAATAAATGACTAAATGTTCAAAGAAAACAAACAATAACAAGAGATCGGAAATCCGTATTTTGTGTAGCCACCACGCGCCACAATAAGTGCTGCTACACGACGTGGCATGGAGTGAAACAAATTTTGAATGTCTGCCTGAGGAAGAGCATTCCATATTGTTTGTATACGCACCCAAAGTTCGTCTGCAGAAGCAACAGGACGAGGATCACGAGCGAGACGCCGACCAACGAAATCCCACACATGTTCAATCGGCGACATATCTGTAATCGGCGACGAAGCTGTACCTGCCGCGTTGCAAAGAAGGATGGAACAGTCCTAGCGATATGAGGGCGGGCATTGTCCTGTTGAAATACCACGCCTGGCAAGCTTTGAAGGAAGGAAGGGAACAGCTCGGGGCTGTAGAACTTCACTGATGTACCGGTTGCTGTTCAGATTGCCCACAATTCTTAGCAATTGAGATCGTCCATCATATGCTATAGCACCCCAGACCATAACCCCGGGTGTTCGTTCGATAATGCACTCCGGAAGGTGGCGTTCACCGGCATAGCATCTGACACGAATGCGAGCATCATGGTACACAAATTAAAGCGGGATTCGTCAGAAAACACGACATGCTGCCAATCAGCACGCCAGTCTCTATGCTGAGCGGCCCATTGTAGCCTCAGGCGGCAATGGTTTAGCGTGAGAGGGATCCTGTATAAAGGAGTCCTTGCGCGCAGTCCACGCTGCAACAGACGTCTACTAATTGATGAAACACACAATGAAACACCTGTAGCTATTGACCACTGTGCTGCCAATTGTCTACAGGAAGCTGTACGGTCCGTCAGTGCCATACGGACCAGGTGTCTATCATCGCGAGCTGATTTCACATTTCGGGGTCCACTCCCGGATTTCCGAGTTGTCCGACACTCATCCATCCACTGCTTTCAAAGACGCATCACTGTGCTGCTGTTACGCTGCACACGAGCGGCTACTGCACGATAAGACAATTCAGCTTCACGAAGGCCGATGATTCTCCCCCGTTAAAACTCTGTAAGTTGTTCAAATCTCGCTCTCTTTCGTCGAAGAGGCATAAGTAACGATTGAACTAACGTTTACTACTAGCAGATAACCACCGATAACCCTACACGCCTCGCTACAGCCGTCTATTTATTCGGTTATCCGAATAAATAGACGGCTGTTCAGAGGGCGCTGCTCAGCATACGCATGAGCTACGGATTTGAAATTCTAATCATTTGCATATCATGCGCTAATTTGCATTTGCTGAAAATTTCAGCTCACTCGTGTAAGTCCTTCATGGTGTTGCAATTTTTCACAAACACGAGTTTATCATAACAAAGAAGGATTCTATAAAGCACAATTTCTTTTTTTTCCATTATAAACTTTATTATTGGCGCAACAGCCCAATGGTGCACCAAGGCCCTCTGCCTACGGGCAAATTTCGAAATAGGAGACTTTTTTTTAAGGGTAGGGTTATCAGCCCTATGCTCAACACTTAAAACACAACACTTATGCCCACACTACTGTTTAAAGTGGATTCCGAAGGCTACAAACATCCATGGCACCGCCGGCACTCGAACCCGTAAGTTGTGGCAGCGAGTGCCAGAGCTCTAGTCATTTGGCCACCAGACCCCATTTTTAGCTTTGCAAGAGAAAATATTTTCGCAGACCATTTTTAATTATCAATTGAACTAACTTTCTCTTTTCATATTTCATTTTTTTACTTAATTTGTTTATATTCTTTCTTATTAAACGTTACTTCAATGACATGAACAAAAAGTCCTCTGATATTCATATTAAGATACCAAAATCTTGAATGCTTTTTTGGTTTGAAATCTAGCATCCCAAATTTCGAATAGTGCAATGTCTTAAAAATTGGATCAAACGAAATTAGTGACTTCAACTTCATGGATATACTAGGAATGCGGTTTTGAAAGAAATCCGCTTGCTATCCCAAAAATTAATTCCAGTTTCTAACATATACTTTTCATTGCTTTGAAATGTTTTATTTCTACTTCTATGAAACAAGAGACGTATTTGTTTGATTTCTATAATTTACAAAAGCTGTTGCGATCTAAGAATATTGTTATTTCTTCTAAATCCTTACTGGTACTTCAATCAAAAATTAAAAGAAAAATTTCAATTAATTATTTTGCAATTACATAAATGATTAAATTTTTGATGGAGAATTTTCAATGAAGAATTACAATTTCTATAACTATTTTATCTCTAAAAATAGTCTTAAATTGTTAATTAAAATTGTAAATAAGTTAAACCTCTAAATTAAAAACTGTTACAGATGTTTTTCACATAACTGCTTCAAGTGTTTCAAGAATTATTGTTAATAATACTTTATTGCAGTTTAATTTTATTTTTCACAA
This sequence comes from Caerostris darwini, assembly GCA_021605075.1. Lineage (NCBI taxonomy): Eukaryota > Metazoa > Arthropoda > Arachnida > Araneae > Araneidae > Caerostris > Caerostris darwini. The sequence goes on along the minus strand of BPLQ01008015.1, from coordinate 17,179 downwards.
ATCAAATAATACTTTTCATATATGCCATATAATTATTGAGAGCAATTATCTTTTTAGAGAATAGATTCCAGAGAATTGAGAAATACAGTTGATTTAAATAATTACTTGCGGAATGTATTATCGAATCATATGTTTTGATACAAATAAGGAATTTTGAGTTTTTCATTATTTATAAATATGTCATCTTGCATATAGTGTCCCAAAATCCATGCATGGTCTGAAATGGTGGACAGTTTGAATTTTGAGATTACCTATATATCAGTTGCTTAATAAAGATCTACGAATGAATATGGAATGCTGTTTTTAAAATGGAATGCTGTTTTTTAAACCGAAAATATGTTATAACAAAATAAACGGAAAGTGCGCCGCCCATAAATCTTGCCGAAAGCAGCATTTTCTTAAAAAATTGCTTTACACCTCAGATTCCCTTAATTCATATGATGATCTCTGAGTTGAGTCCAGGAGGTCAGTGGATTTAGATAAGTAAACTAATTATTATTATTACTATTATTATTTCCCCAGATTACTTATTAAAATTAACATATAAAATTTCATAGATATAGATACAGTGCAGTCACATTAATGTGACCACCACCTACATTCGACGTCAACGGGACATAACCAATCACAAAAGGCAAGTGGCAGCACATTGCAGTGGCGTGTATATATAATACTTTAATACCACTTAATACCACATTCCACATTCCACACTCCACTTAAAGCCAGAATATACAAGAGTGTATATTCTGGTTTTTGACAGATGGTTGGACAGATGTGAATGGACTGTGTATATATATATATATATACTTCATATTGTGCATATTTTTACTTAAATTTATTCTGGTTCCACTCTCGATCAGAAATCAGTAAATGGGAAATTACTGTCAACTGTATTGAAAAGAGAAGTGCTCAATTCGAATATCAGCCGACCAATGAATATATAAGCACGTTCCTTCCAGGTAATTGAGTTGATGTACCTCACTGACTCCGAATCGGCCTCAACTTCAGGATCCAGCTGGGAAGGGGGCGGGGGGCGGTAAAGGAAAAAAACATTCTTGGTATTGGGGACATTTAAGAGAGAAACTGCACTTTTGTTAAACATTCTAGACCACCAGAAAAAGCTGCTAGTCTAGGGAAGGGGAAATTTTCCTGAAAGATTTAGGGAAGTTCATCGATTTTTTTTTTTACTTCCAACTTTTACAGTGACCTTCATTCGTTTTTTTTTTTTTCTTACATTAATATGATCTTTCTGTTATTTTATTTTTCTACTTAATTGTAAAAAAATTCTAAATTATAATCTTGGAGTAGGATTTTTTTTCATGGATTAATAGAAATTTCGTTGAACTATACCGACGTTAGTATCTTCTTCAATTAATGTTAAGTCAATTCATTTTTAAATTATTCGTCCGAAATTGATTATTATCTGGAAAATTCTAATAAAGGTATTATATTTTGTAACTAAAATTGATTGTTGGTAATTGTAAAAAGAAATTTTGATTGATGGCGTTGAAGAACGATCATCATTTCATTATATACGTTATAGCCAACTATTTTTTTTCTGATCACACTTTTATATATATATATAATTTAGGACGATTGTTTTTTTATGTTTTTGCTAACTATATAGAAATACTCCGTTCTATAGCTATATTGAATATTTCCGTTAAGTTATTATAAATGTGCAATGTCGTGATCATCTTGATTGTGATAGCCATATGATTTTATAAATAAGGGAAAACTAATTTAAATACATTTTTCAAAGAGTTCTTCATTAGAGAGAGTAATGTTTCATAACAATATAACATAATATGAATTTAATTTTTATAATCTCAATCGTAGCATTATTAACCTTTGGAAACATCTGGAATACAATAAAAAATTTTGTACATTTGCATTATCTGGATATATTTATTCACTATATATTAATGTTGATTAATTAGTGGAAAATATTAAATAAAACGCAAATAAATCAATTAAACAAATATTTCGATGCATCATAAATTGTACAATAAAAAAAAAACCGGAAAACAATTAATAAAGAACATACATAAACCATGAACTCATATTCCTTCCTTCCTTTACTAAATATGGTCATTAAATTGATTGTCCCTGACAAAACCGCCGCGGCTATGCCTACAAACAAGGCAGTTATTGATGCAGAGATGGAGGTAGTAGGTGCATGAATGACCATTTCTTTTCGAAATTTTCTAGGAAACCACGATTACCTATAAAATATTCAGCAGTAATTCCTATCATTTCGGAACCACATGACATTAGTAAAAGATCCATCGTTCCAAATTTTACTTACTTAAATGAATACTTACTTACTTAATGAATACTTACTTAAAATAATTTAGTGACAAAAAAAAAATCATGTCAACTCTTGTTTCCTAAAATACAGTTTGATGAAAATCTATATCTTTAAAGTTTCTGTGGTTAAAATGGATACGAGATTAAGTAACTTAAATATAATCCATATTTGATTAGAACATCTACTGTAAAGATTACATTTGACATAGATATAATCAAAAAGAAAGATCTGTAATTTAGTTTTTCAAATTGATGCATAACTTGTTTCCTATTTAATATATTTATCATAAAAATATCAGTAATAAATATTCTTAATTTTTTCTATTGAAAAATGAGAATCTATGGACAAAAAAAAGAAAGATTAAATAAGTGTAAGTTTAAATGTAATAAGGTTTTCAAATGCATATTTAAAAAAAAATACTTCTTTAAGTTTACCAGAAATCTTCTATATTCAGGAAATGGTAGGTCTGAATATTGAATTGTTCATCAAAAGTTAATAAAAAAACATAGCACATAATCGTAACATTAATTCTAGAAATTTGTCGAAAGAAAGTAAAGATGATAATAGTACATGCTATGGTCGGATATGGGTGTATTCGCTTTGTAAACATAATAGATAATTAGTTAAATTCAGCATAATGTACAACTTTGGAACTTTCACGAAAGTAAGATTTTTGGTTTCCGAAAGTTGATAAACATAAGGTGAATATGACTATTGAAATGTTAGAATTGAAAGGAGACATTAACATATGCTTATCATTTATTTTCTACAACGCAAGCAGACTACTAACTAAAACAAAAACCACTACAGTGTGAAGCCTACTACAACTAACAACGCCATGACTAAACAATTTCTAATTTTTTAAAACATTGGAGAACTCTACGGTTGCCACACATCTCCAGTAAAATTTATTTAAACATTTTTATTTTTCTCGCCTCTGTGTAGCTCTCCTGCGAATTCATAGTAGATTCAGTTTATTTAAACATTTATTATTATTCTCCATGTGCGGTCCACAATATAGTTCTTGTGGATGGTGGATTATTACTACAATGGAATGAATTTATTATTTATTTCTCACTTATTTAGGATAACTAGAATTAAGAATTATATACTTTGGTGTCTATATATATATATATATAGTTAGATATATTATGCTATTAATATTTTATAAAAATAAAAGTATTTCTTTATAACTGCATCATTATATTGTGGACATGTTGTTTAAATATTTTTAGATATTATTACTAGTTGATGTTTTCTTTAAGGCTAAATGTGTTCCAACTTTGGTCTTTTAGAGAATGTTTGCTGGTGAATTGATGATCTTTTGAAGCTTTTATGTTTTAAAATTATTTATTTCACATACCTATGAAAAAAAAAAAAAATAAATGCATTTCATTTTTATTCTAATATCTTGGTTGTAAGAGGAGATTATTATATTTATAATATCTTTGCAATAAAATTTATTTAAAAAAAGCTTAAGTAATAAAATGTTTGAATTTTAAAAATCATAAGATGTTAAATTATAAGATGTTTTGATTTCTTTTATTTTAACAGAGATGTGTATCAAAATTGTATAAAAAATAAATTTTTTTGAAAGTAAATTTAATATTACTTACATACAAATACCTGAATAGTCTAATTTGTATACTATTGCTTAATGTGATGTAAGGGATGAATTAAAATTTGTTATTAAATGTCTAATCATTAATAAAACTAATTACCTTCTCAAGATTATAAATATTGTTGTCATTATAAAAGTTTTAAGAACTAAAATAAAAAAAAAATTATAATTACTTTAAGTATTATTAATTATAAATTTCCAGTATTTTTAAAATATCAACATTTTCATTGTTATTAGTTATATATATATATATATATTTATACATACATATCTATTTTTGTATCTATCTATATATATATATATATATATATATACATATACATATATCTATTTTTGTTAATAATTGCTTAGCAAATTTTGTCGGTAAATTTTTAGCAAATAGATTACCAGATAAAACAAACATGAATTATAATTTGATGTTTTTCATTTGATTTTATTATGGGTTTTAAGTTTGTTTACATAATTTAAATTTCAAACTGTCAAAAAATAAACTTTCTGTACAAATATTAAAAGATGTACTACATTAACAAAGAATTGAGTGAGCAAAATTTGAATAAGGAAATTCTATTGAATAAACAAGAGAAATTCTTATCAATATTAAATATTTTTAAAAACATTTGTAATACACATACAGCGAAATTAACAAAAACAATGGATTAATTGTCGTAAATATTCCATATAAAAATGAGGTAAATAGAAAATAAGCTGGGTTTCTATGAAAAAATATTTAATAAAAATATGAAACATCAATAACAACAACAGCAGCAAAAAAAAAAAAAAAAAAAAAAAAAAAAACTACACAAACTTTTGCGACTGTCATTGTTTTATTATTGTCTTTTGTTTTATTTATTTTTATCATGAAAATCCGGTTGTAAACTATCAATGATAAGTTTTTTAACCCCTTAATACTCTTTTGTACTTTCCAATTAATTACAATTATAAAAATGCAGTACAACAGAATATTTTTCACCTTATTATATAAAAAATGTGTTTAACATTTTATTTTGAAGAAAGTTTATAAATTCTCAAACGCTTTTAAATAAATATTTTATTACAAAATAAGAAACTTAATTTGCATGAAAGTAAATAATTTAACATTTGTTTACAAGATCAAGGAAAAATTTGCATTATATTAGTTACCAGAAAGAAAGTAACTTTCTTGAAAACTACCTTTATTTTTTAATTATTTGTAATAAGTCATAACCTATCTTTTTTAATTATCTTTGATTCCAGCTTTGATACAAATTATTTAAATATTTAAAGATTCCTTTAATTCCTTGAAGATAGCCTTATAAATAAAATAAGTATTAGAAATATTATTTAATTATTTTGATTAAATTAAAAATAATATTTAAATATTTATCAAATTTTAAAACTAAGATTAACTAAACTTAACACTATTATATTGTGACTTAATACTAGCAACTCGACCATGAAAATTAAAAAAATATATTGAATGAATGAAACAGAAAACTGTAAGAACAAAAGAGAAATTCATCAAAACAGAACAGAAGAATCAGAATTTAAAAAAAGAAAGCTCTCCTATTTGTATCTTTTTATAGTAGATATATTTTGAATAACCCTTATTTTTTAAACATAATTATTATAAAAATATTGTAAGCTATTTATTTATTTGCTATGACAAATGCCTTTTCATATTTTGCTTTATATAAAATTTCAATAAATTTATCGATGATTCTTAAAAATTTTTTTTTACTACTGTATTTATTTTTTACTATTTACTTTTTTATGTTAGACTCATAAAATGTTTAAATGTCTAATATTTCAATATAAATTATATACAATACACTAAACAAATATTTTGAAAAAAAAATTAATATTTTTTACTTATGTTTTAGCATATTTGGAGCAAAGCATTAGAAAATATTATAATAAAATTCATTTCAGACATTGATTATTAAATGCAAAAAAACATAAAGAATTTAAATAAATAAAAAAAAAGGATTGACAAATTGACAAAAAAATTGACAAAAAAATGATTGAAATGATTGACAAATGTTAAAAACATTAAAATTAACTCCTAACTCCTCACCCCTAAAATCAAACACAATGCGATCACAGAAGTGACTATGTAATAAGAACAAGAGAAAAAGACATTTCTAACAGAAAATATAAGCTTACTTGATTTTAAACAATTTTCTTTACTTATATATCTTTGTTATATATTTGATGAAAAAAATTGCACTGAAAATTGAATCTTTGTTTAAAAATATAACATATTAAAAGGAACTTTCATTTCTATTAAAATACGAGTATCAACTATGTTTATACATAATTACAACAAAAAAATTTTATAATAGAAAAATTACATACATCATAAATGTTTCTTAGCAATTAATTTATAATTTAAAACAAATACCTTTTAATTTCGTAGTGAATGTTTTTATTCAAATACATTGATAAATAATTATACGCTTATAATTTTATTTTTATTACATATAATTGTATGGCAAAATAACATTTCAATCAATTTATAAACTCATGATCGTGAAAATTGCAACACAATGAAGGAATCGTCATAATTGAATGAAATTTAATACACAGTTGAGTGGTAGTGGTACAAATAAATGATTAAATGTTCAAAGCAAACAAGCAATAACAAGAGATCGGAATCAGTATTTTGTGTAGCCACCACTCGCCGCAATAAGTGCTGCTACACGACGTGGCATGGAGTGAAACAAATTTTGAATGTCTGCCTGAGGAAGAGCATTCCATGTTGTTTGTATGCGCACCCAAAGTTCGTCTGGAGAAGCAACAGGACGAGGATCACGAGCGAGACGCCGATCAACGAAATCCCACACATGTTCAATCGGCGACATATCCGGGGAATACGCAGGCCAAGGAAGAAGCTGTACCTGCCGCGTTGCAAAGAAGGATGGAACAGTCCTAGCGATATGAGGGCGGGCATTGTCCTGTTGAAATACAGCGCCAGGAAAGCTTTGAAGGAAGGGAACAGCTTGGGGCTGTAGAACTTCACTGATGTACCGGTTGCTGTTCAGATTGCCCACAATTCTTAGCAATTGCAGAATATAGATTCCAGATATATAATTCAATGAAATGAAATATGTATATATATATACACACTCAAGAGCCAAAACATTATGACCACCTGTCAATAACGAGTTGGCCCACCTTTGGCGCGCAACACAGCTTCAACCCGCCTTGGCATAGATACTTGGCCACTTAATATCAGTGAAATACCACTTCCACCTGATCACGTGCCTTCCACGTCATCCAGGCGAGTTCATTGCAAAATGTAGGGGTGGTCATAATAAAAAGCCTATAAGATATAAAAATATATATATATAAAAAGCCTAAAAGAAAATGTTCATGTTAATGTGGTCAACATGATAAAATTATGTCTAAAATTTTATCATTTGATACGAGAGATAACTTAATATAATCAATGCGTTGATATATAACAATTGGGCTTGATGACATTTTAATATTCTAATAATCATTATATAGTAAAAGTATTTTTAATAGAAAAAAAACCGAAATTAAGATATAAAATATAATACAAACCCATGAAATTAAAAGGAAATAATTAAATTATAGGAAACAAAATGGCCTTCTAACATCAGAATGTCAGCATAATACATTTTTTTCAGTAAAAAAACTAACGCATACAACTATTTACTTTTGTTGCATACACTGTGTGAAAAAAGTAGAAGGACAGTCATTTTTTTTGTACAATATGCTTTTATTTTACTGCTTTTGACCTGATTTTTATAGGTAGTTGTTTTGTTAGAGTTTTAATTTACGTTAAGTGAAAGTTAAATGAGATTTTTTTACTTACCACCATTTTAACTTAGGAATGCAATACTTAATAACTTTGGGTGTGTGAAAAAAGTAGAAGGCCACATCCAAAAAATCTATTTAGAAGCTGTTGGAAAGTTTATAGGTAAGTGTTTTTTTTTCTCTTTTAATTCCTTTTTAACAAGAATAAAATATTTAGCTAGAAATTCATAGTTTTTGTTGGTTTTAGGATGCCCAGAGGAATACCCTTAAGTAAGTTTCAGAAGGGCCAAATAGTTGTCTATAAAAATGAAGGCAAAGGTGTGTGAGAGATTGCACGGCAGCTACGAATCAGTCCTAATACTGTTTCGAACTTCATAAGAAACACTGAAAGTGACAGAAGAAAAAAGAAGACAGGAAGACCAAAAAAACTCACCCAACGTGATCAACCAAAAATCATTCGTGAACTCAAAAAGACTGGTGGAAGTGTCAGCAAGGCGCAATTTCAATCAAGAATTACACATGTAACCAAAATAGCTGTCTATAACTACATAAAACACTCATAAACGTTCGTCTTCAAAAAACGGATGCACCATCCGAAGTGGAATGAAGGACACATGAAGAACCGACTGCAGTGGGCTAAACACCACATGTCCTGGAGCTCAGAATGGACCTCAGTTATATTTTCGAATGAGAAAAAATTCAATTTGGATGGTCCAGATGGTTATCAGTACTATTGGCACTGTCTTGGTATTGAAGAAGAAACTTATTCTACTCGACAGATGGGAGGAGGTGGTTTAATGGTATGGTTAGCAGTTGGCTATGGAGGCAGGACAAGTTTAGTCTTTCTAAATGGTAGACAGAACCATACAGACTACATCCAGACTCTAAACTCAAATCTTCTCCCGTATGGCACTGAGTTAGGAGGAGATGACTGGATTTTTCAGCAAGATGGAGCATCATTTCACACTGCAAATGATGTTAAAGATTGGTTTGCAGCAAACAATGTTCGATTTTTACATTGGCCTGCTAAAAAGTCCTTATCTCGACATTGTAGAGAACATATGGGCAATGATTGTATGTCGTGTTTACGAGGGTGGAAAGCAGTTTAAATCTGTAGCTGAGCTGCAGAAATCATTAAACTTTGTATGGGACAATTTTTGCCAAACAAAAATTCAATCTTTATACAGTTCGATGCCAAATAGGATCTTCGAAGTAATTCGACCCAACAGGAAAAGAATTCCATATTAATTTATATAGTACACCTCTTTTTTAGAAGTGTCCTTCTACTTTTTTCACTGATCATGAGATCGTCAAAACCAATTTTTTTATTAAGTATACATTTTTTTTAATTGTGTACTTTTTTGTTTTGTCTAGATACAGGTATCTGCATGTAAAAACGTTGCGAATAAATTAATTGTTTAAAAAATGCGTCATTATTCATTTATCAAAAATAATCTAATGTCCTTCTTCTTTTTTCACGCAGTGTATGTAAATTGTTTGATGTTAATAAGTTTAAGACAATAAATTTTTTTTACATAAAATAAACATTATAAAGACATAAAAAAAACAATATTCAATAAAGTAACCACAGAAAATTTTATTTCAAATGGAGTTTAAAACTGAAATTATTAAAAAAATATAATAAAAAATATTAATAATATTATTATATCTGGATTAATTTCTAATAGGTTACCTTTGCATCAAAAAGTAATTAACAAAAACAACAACACGTATTAGAAGTTTATATTTTTATGCCTATAAAACAATGCTGTACAATAGTTCTCTAATGTCTCTCACACACAAATATACAATATCATACATGAATAGCATATATGTAATGCATATATAATATATATGTAGGTTTAAGAAGTCAATTAAGTCAAGTATATAACTTATAAGTGTGACAGTTCTGTGTCCCACGTTTTATTCTAAGTGCAGAAGAGAGCCAGCAAGAAAAGGGGAAAGGGAACGACGGAATGAAATTGGCGGAATTTTAGTCAATCTGAAGTCTCCTTCTAGTCAACACAGGATTTCATATATTTTTCATTTCGAAGGTATTCTCAAACTGGGCAGCAGAAAGAGCTACTAAAGGGATTTGCTTCAATCCATAAAAAGTAAATTAAATGGAACTGAAACAGGAATAGAAGACAGCGACTGGAGAAGTTTTCACTTTGTTAAGATATGTACTACTGCGCCCAAATGATAAGAACAATTTTCAATTTAAAATTCCCGGGGCTTATGGAATTTTAATTTTTTTTTCTTTTTTAGGTTGCTGGCCTAAACATCTGTGTGAAATTTCACATGAAAATATTCATTATTGTTCGAGTTACGCTTGGTTTTGTGACACTCTAAAACTGATGTCTGAATTAATTAAGCAAAGAACTTGCGGAAACGTATAGAATGTCGCAGAAGGCATTCGGTGATCATTCCTATATCGGAAAGAAATGTTTAGAAGTGGTATAAAGAGTTCAAAGAAAGGCAGAGAGCGAAGAAGAAGAAGACGAAAAGCCCTCTGATCGACCATCAACCTCAACCAACGAAGCTCACGTTTAAAAAAATTAATGATTTGATGCTTGCAAACCGTCGATTCACAATTAGAGATCTTGCTGATGATGTTGGAATTTCAAAAGGATCAGTCAATTTCATTTTGGACCTCAAACGCGCCAAATTTCGATTATTACCGAAAACACTAAATGCTCCAGCTCACACTACATTGATTCTTCGTGATTGTTTTCGCCAGAAATGAAGCCCATATCGTTCCACAGTCACCACTAAGAGTCACTTCTAGCTATTCCCTAAACTCGAAAGCCACACCAGGGACACTGTTTTGAGTCGATTTAAGAAATTCAACGTGATGATTCAACGCATGCATTGAGGATTGGAAAAAACGTTGGCATAAGTGCATTGCGTGTGGAGGGGATTACTTTGAAGGCGATGAAATAAATTTGGAAGAATACATAAAGTGGTTTTGAAAAAAAATATCGGTCTTACTATTTGGGCCCAGTAGTATGTTATGTCTTTTGTAAGTAATAGATAGGAACTTTAGTGGAAGAGGAAATTTGAATATTATATTTTAAAATTGTGAATTGAAAAAAAATTTTAGATGAATTATTTTTATAAAAAATAAACAACATAGAATTTAAAAAGATCTGCTATTATTACAATCATCGCATGCATTATAAACTACCACTTGGATATAAAATATAAAAAAATCTAAATTTATGAAGAAAGCAGTTTATAAATATAAAAAAGTGAAAATATTCGCGCATCGAAGAATTAATATTGTATAGCTTATGTAATAATGTGATAATTGATATCGAATGAGATTCCTTTTTTTTCTTTTTTAGGGTAACACCAGAATGCATCTATCTCACCGTTAAGCAACACGGACAATGAGAGACTACGCAATGATCTTCAACAATATAGATCCTCAACAAAGAAGATGCTTTACAACTTAATACCTAGTTTTATTGCAAAGATTATAATGTCTAATTTAAAATTTCATTCAGCAAAATTATAACATTGTTATTAAACTAAATGAAAATAATTTGTTTAGTATTGTAAATAGCCAGCAATTTGTTTGCTGTAATGTTTTGATGACAACACAAAGTTTAAGAACGATAATTCATTACAATTCTACGAATGTATTTTTAAATAATTTGATGAATAGATAAATATAATAAAAGAATCAATTATGTGGCTGATTGCAAGCCCAGAGATGTATTTTTTTTTTGTTGGTCAATGCATTCAATTATAAAAGATTTGTAATACCTTGGTTTGGTTTGTCTCACTACAGTCATTTTGTGCACACTTTGGATTAATTTGATCGAGGCCTACAGTTTAATGTGAATTCCGAACTACTAACAAACATCCTTGCCACCGTCAGGATTCGAACTTGAAGCCTGTGGTACCAAAGGCTAGAGCTCTAGCCGTTGGCCATCAGACCGTTATAATATCTTGAGAATGCCAATGAAAATATATTCCTACACTTTAATGTCATACATACACTAGATAATGTGGCCACTGCTTCATTGTGATAACAACTATTATTAACAGTAAACGAAATTTTTAACTTTGCTTGCTAATTATATTCACTTGAGACAAAAGTATCAATTCCTTAATATTAGATATTCAAGCATATAAGGATATAAAATTAATTGTATTAAAATTCCATTATGATTGTAACGTATTATGTTGCTTTCCAATAATGAGTTTGGTAGTTCATGTAAAATTAAGGCAGGATATTCTGTATCAAGCATAATGAATATATACATAAAATTTTGTTAAAATATAATTTTGCATTAAATTTCAGACTTTTGTCATCATGTCACAAATATTTATGTCAAAACTTAACTTCAGTGTAAATATTAAGAATACCATTGTGCATAATGGAATTATTTTTTAGCTGGACTTGTACGGGGTCTTTACGTTGCTTACGTAGAACTGAAAATGTTGATAGAGAAAGTTAATAGATTTATTGCATTGGAATGTAAACTCAATAGCGCTTTTCATTCAAAGCTTAAATAACATTTTTCCATTTATTACGAAGTATATTTAATAAAAAGTAAATTAGATTACAAAAGAATAAAAATAAGATATATTTAAAAATAATTAATACAAAATCAATTGCATATAAGTAGGAACATGCATGCCATTTTGTTTAGTTATTTGTTTTCTTTCATTTCTCTTTGTGAATATTGTTGAAAGGAAAGTATCTTCGTCTTTCAGGAAAGGTTTTCTTAAATATTCACACAATAAAAAAAAAAAAAATTATAATCATAAATAAAAACTATCAATACTACTGTCGGTATTCATTCAATCCAATTTTTTTTCAATCTTCACAAATGAATTGTTGCGCTTTGAATACAGACATTTCTTAAGTAAAAAAAAAAAAAAGACAAGGGACAATTTATGCATATTTTATTTATATCGTGCACAAATCCTATGTTAACCAAAAGAAACAGTAGTAGAGAATTAGGTATTTGCAAGTATTAGCAATAATAAACACATAAGTATTTACAACGGTAAACAATAGTGATACTTTTATTAATATGTCCCATGTATTCCTATCACGTCGTGCAAATAAAAATCTAGGAGAGAATAATCAAATAGCGATAAAACTGATTCCAATAAATGGAATTGTTAAAAAACAAAATTAAATTTAAAAGCAGCATTACAAACAAATAATTATGATAATTTTTACGTTCAATGCTTCTTTGGAATACGAGACACATATTAGAAAATCACCATTTCATCCAAAAAGACTTTTACGCAAACAAATGTTCAGATTTATGACATAAGTCAAATATTTTTAAAACTGTAATCGATTTCAGATTATAAACTTGCTAACATATATTTTTTAAAATATTCATCAAACTATATACCAGTCAGCACTAAATTTTGTTTTAATTTCAATTATTTTTTTTTCTTTAAAAACATAAGGAACTTTAAATAGCAACAAAACATATAATTAATGGTATAAAACTGTAAAGTAAGAAATCTCATTAATAATAACAATTACAATTTTTATGGTATATATTATACGATGTTTAGAAAATATTGTAGTGAACATAACTATTATATCGTTCACGAAATGAAGAAGATTCAAAACGAAATACCATAAGTCAAATTAAACACAACGCCAGCTCTTCATCATCATCATTCAACGCACAGAGTACCTTGGCCGTGTATGGCCTTAAGACTCCTAATCTTGAGGAATAAAGTTCTTTGGAAACAAAAAACATGAATACAAACAAAAGCAGTGAGCATGATTATGTCCATTGTTAGTACAAAAAAGATAAACGAATTCCAGGAGTTTATACAGCTTCACAGTCCTCATATAATTGCGATTCAAGAAACCCACCTACGGCCATGTGACTCCATTAAAATAAAAAATTACAATATCTACAGATCCGACCGGTTAACTCACAGAGGGGGAGGTACTGCTATCTGCATTAGAAGAAATATTCACCATTACGAAACAAAAATCCAAACTTCTACTTTTGAAAACACAACAATTGTTATCACCAATCGGAGCGGACCCAACATCACAATAGCTAGTATCTACCGTCCTCCAGTTGGTAGAATCTAACCACGGAATTGGACAAATTCTTCAACTCCAACCACAGAGTAATTCTCTTAGGAGACTTCAACTCCAAGCATCCAACTTGGAATACGGGACGGTGCAACACCAGTGGCACCTTACTCTACTCCTGGTCGAATATCAATAGTTTAACCATTACAGCTCCAGCGCAACCAACTTATTTCTCAACTTCCTACAATACAAATTCAACTCTGGATATTTCTATTACCAAAAATTTCAATTCTAGTATCGCGAACTCTATCAATGATCTTTCAAGCGACCATAACCCAGTAATCTTCTCCTTCGAAAATAACTCTGTTTTACCATCACAATTCCGAAGCCTGACCACTACCAACTGGACAAAATTTTACGATAACCTTTCTTCTAGCATTCCCGGAAATCCTAAGATAAACAACTCTTGTGACATCGACACAGCTCTTAATTTTTAACTCAGCGATTTCATCTTCAATAAACCTCTCTAGCAATACTAGGAAGTGAAAACTGTCCACCATAAGCTCCCAGTGGAAATTAGACACCTCATCAACATCAAAAATAGCATAAGAAAAAGATGGCAAGAAACTAGATATCCTCCGTACAAAAATAATCTAAACATTCTTCAAAACAAAATCAAAAAAAGAAATTTCTAAACTTAAGAACTCCAGATGGAACCAATTCGTTAAAGGTCTTAACCCGGAGGACAACTCCCTTTATTATATTAACCGCCACTTCACAAAAAAATAGATAAAATTCCACCCATATTGGGAAATAATGGTATAGTATACACTCTCCCAGAGAGAAAGCGGATGTCTTCGCCGACAACTTAGAATTATCATTTCAAGAAAACTCGGAGCCGTACGACAATGATCACATCTTTATAGTGGAAAACAAAGTAGAAAATTTCATCTCCAACATCTCGAATTCACCAACTCCACCTCTCATCAGCCCTAATGATGTCACGACTATAATAAAAAAACTCAATATTAGGAAATCCTCTGGCCCAGATGCCATTCCGAATAAAGCTCTACAGTGCCTCCCTCTCCCAGCTATTACATTTCTCACCAAAATCTTCAACAAATGTATTATCAACCATCACTTCCCGGACTCATGGAAACATGCAACAATAAAGATGATACCTAAACCAGGCCAGGATCATAAATTTCCACAGAATTTTCGACCCATCAGTCTCATTAGTTGTGTTGCGAAAATTTTTGAAAAATCATCCAGAAAAAGAATTTCCACCCACTGTATTGATAACAACATCTTTCCTGCGGAACAATTTGGGTTCCGTCCCCATCATTCAACAGTTCATCAACTTTTAAGAGTGACTAACATTGTTACGGAAGGTATGAATGACAAAATATTAACCGGCGGTGTTTTTCTTGATGTTTCAAAAGCTTTTGACCGATTATGGCACTGTGGCCTCGTCTTCAAAATGATTCAACTTAAATTCCCTCAGTACCTTATCCATATAATATACAACTTTCTCCAAAACAGATCATTCAGTGTCAGTATCGAAGGGGTCTTTTCTCGTATTGGTCAAATTAAAGCTGGCACCCCTCAAGGTAGCGTACTCAGCCCAATTCTTTACAACATCTTTACGTTCGACTTTCCCCAAATTCAAAATGTGAGTACTTGCCTCTTCGCTGATGACTCAGCAGCCCTGGTTCAGGGAACTACTGTCAGATTCGTGACAAGAACTCTTCAAAATTTCCTTGACTCCCTGGAAGAGTGGCTTACACTATGGAGAATCTCTGTCAATACAGACAAAAGTAAAGCCATCATTTTCAGAAAAGGTCATGCTAGATCTCCATATGAAGATATTTTCCTGTTTGATGATCCGATAGAATGGGTCAATCAAGTCAAATATCTTGGCCTAATTCTCGACAGCAAATTAACATTTCAGAAACATCTTCACACTGTAAAAAGACAAAATGTTGGAACAAATTACATCTTAGTTTGCCGTTAATAGGAAAATATTCTACTTTATCTTTAAAAAACAAAATTCTTTTATACAAACAAGTCCTTAGACCAATCCTGACTTATGCAGCACCCATCTGGGGCCTTGCTGCAAAAACAAACAGAAACAAAATCCAAGTTATTCAAAATAAAATTCTCAGAATAATTACGGGAGCTCCCTGGTTCATTCGAAATAACGTGCTGCATCATGACCTACAAATAGAATCAATAGACGATCATATTGCGAAGCTTTCAAGAAAGTTGTTTCTAAACATCAAGAACCATAAAAATAATTTAATTAAAGCTCAATTATTCTTCGCCCACAACGAAGGTAAATACCATTATCCATATTACACAACAGGATGGAATCACGACCTCAAGCCTCCCTAATTTCTTCTATGATCTATCTTCAATACTACTCTTCAGTTCTAAGAAATCTATCGTCCTCTCTTCTGCCTTGGCAGTGTGTACTGCGGAACTTTGTTAAAAAGACAAAAGAACAAAAACATTCCATTTCTGAAAACTTCAAACTCTACCCTGCAGTAACAAACTTTACTTCCGATCTTCAGTTTCAAATGTTGTTCGTATGTTTTTCTGTCTCCTTAAAGTTTTTTATTTTTGTGATTGTATATTTGTATATTTATAATTCATATTTATTTTTCATTATATATGTGTTTATATGTCTGTCTGCTATGTATTTACGTATTATATGCTTCTATTGGGCATTTATGTATTTTGATATTGCTTGATTGTCATCTCCTAGTTTGCTCGCCCCCTTTTTTATATATATGCATATATATATATATATATATATATGTATATATATATATATATATATATATATTTTTTTTTTTTTGAACTTCTTTCCCTCCTATTAACTGTTTGCTTTAAATTTTTTAATTCCTGCTAATTCTGTGATACTTCGTTTTTATTATATTTGAATTCTGAGCAGATGTGCACTACGTGCACAGGTACTCGACTCTCCTATCCAATCTAGTAGTACAAAAAAGAAAAGAGTAAAAACAAATCGCAGAGTAAATAAAAGAAAGGCGCAATTAAAAAATAATTAAATAAGAAGCAACAAGCGCAATTACTTAATGAATTTAAAAAGAAGCTGCATTTTTTCAAAGGGATTAGTAGCATGTTTAAATTGCGAGTAAATATTGTCAAGCCCTCCAAACGTGTTGAAGAGATTAACTATTTCATTTAAAACATACATTGCCTTAGTGGCAGAGTCAGCAGTCAGATTAGTAGTGTTAGTGCTGGTATTTTGAGGCAGATGGTTTGAGACCAACGGCGTAGCGCGAGATCTTGGGTGTACCTTGCAAGAAACTTGCGTAGGATACGCCCTCCGGGACTACCGGCTGGTGAAGGCGGGTCTTGCTGGCGCATGGCCCTGATTGGGTGGTAGCGGGGCTTCGGAAACATCGGGCAACCTCTCCAACCA
>BPLQ01008013.1:0-10244 GCA_021605075.1 Caerostris darwini | reverse complement strand
AACTATATCTGAATATGAACATCGTTTTAAATTAATAGTTAAACCAGTTTTAGTGCCACTTATTTATACAAGCATTCAAAGAAAAAATGTATTAGCGTCGCATATTAAGATTACATCACTATAATTTGAATACTGTTTTTTATAATAAATATGAAGAATATAACGGAATTTTGTTCTTTGGAAATAATGATTATATGGCAAAGTTATAATGAATGTAAATTGTTAATGTTGGTGAATATTTAAATCTAATGTGTGGTGTGCAAGTTGAGCAACCAGACTTACCTGGCTGTGTTTGGGCTGAGATATTTGAGGCGCGAATATGTATAATTAATATATAATTATATTTATTAATATATCCATTAATATTAATAGATTAATTAGAATTTTTAATTATCAATTCTTTTTTAAAACAAAAAATAAGCTGGTAAATATCATAATAGAATTAGCGTAATGATGTCGTGATGAAACGAAACATCAAAATGTCGGCAGGCATTAAGTATGGTATTGTAACTTTTTTGTGTATATAAATGGATGAATTGCAATGATAACAAATATGCCACCTTTTCATATTGACAAATAGAATGTTTCAATGTCTGATGTGATCAATGACATCAGACATTTTTAATTGGGGGAAAGTAAGAAAAACAAAATTTACATTTAATTATTAATTAAAACAGGAACTAAAAAGAATGTTTTCGTAATATTTAGTTGTGGACCAGCCAAAATATTCAACGAAGAAATTGAATTAAGTATTATGGTTTTTAAATTTTTGAAAATTGAGACAGATGGACATACATTATCTAAATTATTCAACTCAAAGTTGCTACAACTAATATCTCGCTTTTTATATAAAACATTTTACGAGTCAAATTATGTAAAGCAAAGACGTTTCTCACAGAAGTAAAGATTTAATTAAAATTGGAAAACCTAATCAAACAACTGTATTCCTAAACTTTGAAAATCGAATTTAAAATTTTGTACCAAACAATGTAATATTTAAATCAATTTTCTAAAAAAAAAATGAAATTGCTAATTATTAACTAAAATCTGAAATACTCTCATTTTAAATCTTTTGTACAAGAAAAAAAAATAACATTAATTGCTAATTCCTTAACACAACATGATTGTACAAATTTGGAAACAAACATCAAAAAAAAAAAAATACTTTCCCAATCAACATTTTTGTTTGTTCTAATAATCAAGTTGATTAATTCGATACCCATTCTCTTGGAAAGTAGTGCTTCTTCAATTCTAAGCTTTCTCATATAAAGTTAATTAGTTACCAAAACTTTGAGTAGAATAATTTAGATAAAATAAAGTACATAAAGCAACTCGGATAAAAAAAATTTCTAATACAGATACACTGCTTTTCATTCACTTTATTGGTAGTCGATTCTGATACAAACTGAATATTAATTTCTCCTCTTCAATTAAAAATGGCATTTAGGTATACAGGCTTAACAGAAGATGTTAATTAAGGACATATACAAAAAAATATTCAAAATGCTATGAGAGTAGTTGAAACATAATTTGGGATATCAAAGAACTATTAATTAGTAAGTTTATTCAGCTATTTTTTTTTCATGGTAGATACAGTATTTCACTTATATATTGTTTTTGGATATGAATTTGAAAAAGCAAAGTTCAATAAATGCTTAATCTCAAATTTATGTAAAGCATTTTAACGCAATAGTATACAATACGTATCGATTTTTGGAATTATATTCTCAAGTTTTTTAATAACAGTTTTGTATATATTGTAGAATTTTTTTATCACGGGAAGAGTTTTGACATTTCATTTACATGACAGACGAATATCTATTCCTTGACAAGTGCATAAAAAAAACCTATCAGTCAAATTTGACAGCAAACAAGCAGTGTTGTGGGGGGTGTTATATTATATGCAATTAATGTTTTGCACTAATGAGAAAAACCTGTCACTCAAATCTAGCAGATATTCGGTGTCGTGTATAATGAGACTTCATGAAATTATTGATTTGTCTCTGCGACTTTCACAAGTCGAAACAATTAGAGATGGAATATGGACTGTACCATGAGCTGTTTCGTCGTGATTGATGATTGAGCATGAGATGAAAAATCTTACTCCAGTGAGAAATAAGGAAAGCTGAACCCTCTTGACGAATTTTCTTAAAGGAAGATTTTTGGAGAAGAAATATATATATATAATGATCGTAAATAAAAATTTAAGTGCTCCCATGATCCTGAAAGTTACCCTTTTCTTGAAGCTGTTATAGGTCTAGTATAGACCGAGACTTTACAATATATATATACATTCTTTTAGTTCAAGTCTAATGCACACATTATCAATTTGTATTTGACCTACTTAAAGTTAAATAATATAAAATCAATCACTTATGAAAAATATAGTTTAACTTATATAAAATGTTAGAGAAGATATCATGCAGGAATCATCAGCATTGAAGGAAATGTATTCCTCGTGTCACCTGCAAGGTTAGAAAGAAACGATTAAATTTACAAAAAAGAATGTATCCAAAGAAAATACGTAGAGTGTTTAGGTATCTTATGAGTGGGAAATTTATTCTTCTTTGTTTCAACCTTTGTAAGCAATTTGTTGAGGATTTTTACAATAAAAGCACCCTTTTCATGGATCTACCGTGTTCTCTGATGTCAAAACAATTTGAAGTTATAGTATTTGGTGAAACAGCTAAGTATTGGAGCATCTATCCGTCGTAGCATCGAAGAAAACAGGATTTGAAAGAGTACTTCAGGATCAGGATAATGCATGATGCTAGATAATGTACTATCTTGGTTACTTAAGAACACCTAGCCCGGAGGCATACGGTACTAGATAATGTATAAGATGGTGCTCACCTCAATAGCTTCTAAAACGCCGTTGAAGGTCAGATTGGCGATAATCCTCGCAAAAAACAATTAGTTACCAATCGTCATCCCACCATTTGCTCTCAATGAGTTCTAAGGAACATGAAAAAGGAATATGGTTCGGAGAGTAATGTGTGAAGTAGATTTATCCTATTGAAACATATCTTCAGAAAAACCTTGAAGGAACTGTGGGACTTTACTCTCTCCCTGGTATAGTAGTAGTTGTTAATTTCTTAACCCTGAACTCATTTCTTAATCTTGTATTTTTCACTTTTTGAAAAGATGTTATTGTCAATGATATTTCATAGAATCTTTGATTTCGTCTAATATGACGCTAGACATTAGTTAGACACCAATCTTCATCCCAACATTTGTAATGATGAGCTCATCATAATTGGCGATGTGCGTTCATGGTCAAATTATTCCTGCGCGAAGAAGTGTGTAGACGCAATCCATCAGGCAGAAGACAACGTCATTGTTATACGGATAAGACCCTCATCAAACATCGTGTTAACGTCACATTTTATGTTCCACTTCATCATTTGTGGCTTGTCCGATTCTCTTAAGCCCAGTGTTTTGACTCTTCTACCGCTAATGTAGCATTACGGCTCGTACGCGTTAATATTTCATGGCAAGATAACCTGCATTCACATTGGCCGTCACTGATTGCACTCTATGTATTGTATACTGTATTGCATATTGTGTTTTGATTGTAATCTCTAATCACTTGTAGACATGTCCATATGATACAAGGTCCTTATGATTTTACAAACCACAAAGTCTTTCAACTTTAAGAACGTCATTAGAACATTAAGTAGAACCGAATTATTTTATGGACATGTTCACAAGTGATTACATACATAAATGTCTTCAGGTACATTATTTATCGAAATTCCCAACTTGGATAAGAGAATAAATGTATTTTTCATAAAAAATATTATACAAAATGGAAATATTATAGAGTATATTTTTATAATTATTGTCATGGTTTCTGTCTTCAAATACACTATTTCTTGTAAAAGAAAGAGGAAAGTCCTACAATTTGAACATTTTTATTGTAATGTTATAGAGAACAGTGAACATCATCATAAAATCGTACCTTTAAGTAATAATCGTTAT
This sequence comes from Caerostris darwini, assembly GCA_021605075.1. Classification (NCBI taxonomy): domain Eukaryota; kingdom Metazoa; phylum Arthropoda; class Arachnida; order Araneae; family Araneidae; genus Caerostris; species Caerostris darwini. The sequence continues at coordinate 6,263 of BPLQ01008013.1, read as the reverse complement.
TTCTGTATACACAATTTCATAAAAAACTTGACAACATGGAAAGAAAGAATAAAAAAGTTTCATTGAAACACAATATAGACATTCTGTATTCAGCTGCATTGCTTTTTTGAAAAGTCCTTATTTTGAATAAAAGATATTCAAATATAATACATATATCAAATATTATAAATGTGTTTCTCTTACTTATTAGATGACGTAAATGTTTTATCCTTATTATCATCTTCTTAAATTTTAGTAGTATCTTTGATGCAAGATAAGAAAGAATTAAAACATCATGAAGACATGCTGTCTTCAGCTGCATGGCTTTCTTGAAAATTCCCTATTTTGAATAGAAGATATTCAAATAAAATACATAACGCAAACATTATAAATATATATCTCTTATTTATTAACTGAAATAAATGTTTGTTTCCTTATTATCCTCTTAAATTTGAGTAGTATCTAACAATTTTATTTATTCTTCAACAAAACACATAAGCTAAAAATTTTGCAAGAAAAAAAGTGTATTCCAAAATGTATTCATTATTGATCTTTCGAATTTAACTTTACTGCATTGATATTTAAAAAACACACTTATTTCGCCCGTAACTCAGACTGACAAGCATGATTTAAAATGTTTTTGATTTTTCATTTATCCAAACTTTAAAATAATCCCCTATTATTACCGTACATCACAATCTGTTATCTTTAAGCTGACGTTAAATACAAATAAAATGGCGCCGGATAATAAGGAAGCAAACATTTATTTCAGCTATGCTAAAAGCTTTCAAAGAAATTCGATGAGACACTATAAAAAGCAATAAATAAATAAACAGAAGACAAACAATGAATTAACTACAAAGTTTCGGATCTAAATATTGTATCAAATAGCTTTTGGAAACGCTTGGAGAATTCTGGAGCAGTAAATGGACGCTAAATCTCTTTGCCTTTCGCGAGATCTCGGAGATTGTAATCGTAAAATTTAACTTCTTTCTGTGCTAAATGAGGTGGAGTAATCGTTTTCCTATTGAAGATTGCCGCTCTGTAAATCTTATCGACTTCCATCTGCATTGGAATTCCATTTCTCTTTCGGAAAATTTCGTTTTATTGCTTCCTTTTTAGACATTTCGAATTTTTTATATTTTTTTCCAAGATGGCGGACTTCCAAGAAATTACGGATGTGACAGAAACAACGATTATCACTTAAAGGTATTATACTTTTCTGAACATGATTTTCTTTCTGTATCAGAGATATACTCAAATTTAAGAAGAGGATAATAAGGAAACAAACATTTATTTCGGCTAATAAATAAGAGATCACCATCATCAGTGGTGCAACAGTCCCTATGGTGGGTCAAGGACGCCTGCCCACTGGCAGATTTCTAGACGGGAGATATTGTTTTTTTTACTGGATAGGGTTGTCAGTCCTACGCACAGCGCTCTACAGTCATGTTTGACCGGGATCTATGGTTTAAAGTGGATTACGAACCTCTACAAGCATTTATGACCCCATCGGGATTGGAACCCGAAATCTGTGCCATCGAGAGCCACTCGGCCATCAGGCTCCACTTCAAGTGTTACCATTGAAAAAGAAAAATAGCATTTTTTTTAAAGTAAATAATATGCGCAATAGAGAAAAATGTATAAAATTTCATAAAGGACAGCACTCATTAAAAAGCAGAGCTACTATATTAATACAAAACATAATTTATTGATGATTTTTCAACAGGATTCACATTAAATATAAAGCTATGGATATATTAAATGAAAAACAAACGTTAATAACCGGACATGACATGTTACAAATTTAATCTAGTAATCTAAAACGTGGAAACACAAAATAAATAAAAAATATTTTGAGCTGAGTAAAAAAATATTTACATATATCGAAAAATTAATTCACGAGTAAAGTAATATTAACACAAATAAAAAATATTGTAATAATAGGGGATTATTTTAAAGTTTGGATAAATGAAAAATCTAAAACATTTTAAATCATGTTTGTCATTCCGAGTTACGAGAGAAATGCGTGTTTTTTTTAAAAATATCAATACAGTAATGTTAAATTTGAAAGATCAATAATAAATACATTTTGGAGCAAACTCTTTCTTACTTTTTTTTTTTCCTTGACAATATTTTTTTTAAAAAATGTGCTAGTTCATGTGTTTTATTGAAGGAGGGAAAAAAATGTTGTTTTAACATGCAAGTCATTTATAATTAGTACCAATTTAGAAAATTAACGTTTTCAAAAAAAGGAATATTTTTTATTTGTGTTAATATTACTTTACTCGTGAATTAATTTTTCGATATATGTAAATATTTCTTTGGTAGTGAAAATATTTTATTTACTTTGTGTTTGAACTTTTTTCCCTACTAGATAAAATTTTACTTGTAAAGTGTCATGTCCGGTTATTCACATTCGTTTATTATGTTATATGTCACAGTTTTCAGGGTCATAAACGTTTGTAGTGGATCGGAATCCCCTTTAAACTGCAGGTCCAGGTCAAACATGACTGTAGAGCGTTGGGCGTAGGACTGTCAACCCTATCACGTAAAAAAAACAATATCTCCGGTCTAGAAATCTGCCACTGGGCAGACAGCCTCGACCCACCATAGGGGCTGTTGCACCACTGATGATAATGATCTCTTATTTATTAGCTCAAATAAATGTTTTTCCTTATGATCCTCTTCTTAAATTCGAGTAATATCTTTGAAACAGAAAGAACTAAAATATCAAAAAGGTATAATACCTTTAAATGATAATCATTGGTTCTGTCACATCCGTAATTTATGGGAAATCCGCCATCTTGGAAAAAAAACATTTTTTATTTCCAATGGCAGGATGCAAAAAGTAATAAAAGAAAAAAAGAAAAAGGACACAAGGAACATGAAAACAACAACGAGAATCACATAGTGACATGTTTAGCCAATAAGGGCCCCAGCCTCCCAGTATCGACCATACACAGTCGAGAAAACAAGTGCATGGCAGACAGGAAGGTGAGATGAATCCATGTCCTCTCCAAAACTGCAGAGCATGCATTTTGGGCTTGCAAATATTTTCATACGAAAAAGATGATTGGCCATACAATCATGGCCAGTCAGAAGTCTGAAAAAGGCAACAGCTTTAAATCGGATTGATCAGGGATGTTTAGAATAAAGTTAAAACATGTTTCAGATGATCCTTTTAGCCTTCAAGTAAATTATCAGATAGAGTGTTCCGAAAGAAGTCTCGAATTATCAGTTTCATCGAGTGAAATGAGATGTCTTTACAAAAGGTTTGGGTGATGGTTGTTCCTTTTTTGGCAAGAGAATCCGCCTTCTCATTATCCAAGATCCCACAATGGCCTGGGATCCACTGCAGGGAACCCATTACCAAAATTTTAGATCATTTTGCAGACAAGGCGTTGTCCGAGATGCACCAACGAGGAGGTAGATCTACGTTGCACCCTTGGAAAAAAATATAAAAAATTCGAAAAGTCTAAAAAGAAAGTAATAAAATGAAATTTCCCTGAAAGAGAAATGGAATTCCAATGCATATCATACATTCTGTCTTAAGTTGCATTGAATAAATCTTCAAGAAAAAGAGGAATGAATAGAAGATAACATTCGAATACAATACATAACGGAAACATTATAAATATGTATATCTTATTTATTAGTTGAAATAAATGTTTGTTTCCTTATTCTGTTCTTCTTAAATTTGAGTAGTATCTATATTTCAACATAAGAAAGAACTAAAATATCATAATACCATTCTGTCTTCAGATGCATTGTTTTTTTTTTTTTTTAATCCTTATTTTGAATAGAAGATATCATAACCAAAAAGCAAACATCATAATCAAGTATATCTTATTTATTAGCTGAAATAAATCTTTCTTTTCTTATTATCATGTTCTTAAATTCGAGTAGTATCTTTGATACAGAATAAAATATCATAAAGGTATAATACCTCTAAATGATAATCATTGCTTCTGTCACATCCGTAATTTCTGGGAAATCCGACATCTTGGAAAAAATAATAAAAAATTCGAAAAGTCTAAAAAGAAAGCGATAAAACGAAATTTCCCGAAAGAGAAATGGAATTCCAATGCAGATGCAAGACGATCAGATTTACAGAGCGGCAATCTTCAATAGGAAAACGATTACTCCGCCTCATTTAGTACAAAAAGAAGTTAAATTTTCGATTACTATCTCCGAGATCTCACGAAAGGCAAAGAGATTTAGCGTCCATTTACTGCTCCAGAATTCTTCAAGTGTTTCCAATAGCTATTTGATACAATATTTAGTTCCGAAACGTTGTAGTTAATTCCTTGTTTGTCTTCTATTTATTTATTTCTTCTTTTTATAGTGTCTCATCGAATTTCTTTGAAAGCTTTTAGCATAGCTGAAATAAATGTTTGTTTCCTTATTATCCGGCGCCATTTTATTTATATTAAACGTCAGCTTAAAGATAATAGATTGTGATGTACAGCAATAATAAGGGATTATTTTAAAGTTCGGATAAATGAAAAATCTAAAACATTTTAAATCATGCTTGTCATTCTGAGTTACGGGCGAAATGCGAGTATTTTTTTTTTAATATCAATGGAGTAATGTTAAATTGGGAAGATCAATATTGAATACATTTTAGAGTAAACTTTTTTACTTGAAAATATTCTTTTTTTTCTTTCAAATTTTTTAGCTTGATGTGTTTTGTCAAAGAAGAAAAAAATATTGTTTTAACATACAAGTCATTTATAATTAGTACCAATTTAGAAAAACTAACGTTTTAAAAAAAAGACTTTTTTTATTTGTGTTAATATTTCTTTACTCGTAAATTCATTTTTCGATATATGTAAATATTTCTGGGCAGCTGAAATATTTTATTTGTTTTTTGTTTATATTTTATTTATTGTTTGTTATTTTTTGTTATTATTTTGTACTTTTTCCTTTACTATATTAAATTTTACTTGTAAAGCGTCATGTCCTGTTATTGACGTTTGTTTTTTTATTTAATACGTCCATAGCTTTATATTAAATATAAGTCCAGTTAAAATTCTTTCTTCAGCTGCTCTGCTTTTTTGAAAAATCTCTATTTTGAATAGATGATATTCTAATATAATACATAAAACAAACATTATTTGTAATGTTTGTGTTATGTAGTATGTATATCTTATTTATTAGCAGAAATAAATGTTTTTTCCTTAATATCTTCTTAAATTTGAGTATATGTTTGATGCAACATAAAGAAAGAACTAAAATATCGTAAAAGTATAATACCTTTAAATGATAATCATTGCTTCTGTCCCATCCGTAATTTCTGGGAAATTCGCCATCTTGAAAAAAAATATTAAAAAGTCTAAAAAGAAAGTAATAAAAGGAAATTTCCCGAAAGAGAAATGGAATTCCAATGCAGATGGAAGACGATCAGATTTACAAAGCGGCAATCTTCAATAGGAAAACGAATACTCCACCTCATTTAGCACAAAAAGAAGTTAAATTTTACGATTACAATCTCCGAGATCTCCGCGAAAGGCAAAGAGATTTAGCGTCCATTTACTGCTCCAGAATTCTCCAAGCGTTTCCAAAAGCAATTTGATACAATATTTAGTTGAGAAACGTTTTAGTTAATTCATTGTGTGTCTTCTATTTATTTATTTCTTCTTTTTATAGTGTCTCATCGAATTTCTTTGAACGCTTTTAGCATAGCTGAAATAAATGTTTGTGTCCCTATTATCCGTCGCCATTTTATTTGTATTAAACGTCAGCTTAAAGATAATAGATTGTGATGTACAGCAATAATAGGAGATTAATGTAAAGTTTGGATAAATGAAAAATCTAAAACATTTTAAATCATGCTTGTCATTTTGAATTACTGGCGAAATGCATGGTTGTTTTTAAAAATATCAATGCAGTAATGTTAAATTTGAAAGATCAATAATGAAAACATTTTAGAGTAAACTTTTTTTCTTGAAATATTCTTTTTTTTCTTTTAGCTTGATGTGCTTTGGGGAAAGAGAAAAAAAATTGTTTTAACATACAAGTCAGTTATAATTAGTACCAATTTCGAAAAATTAACGTTTTTAAAAAAAGGGATATTTTTTATTTGTGTTAATATTTCTTTACTAGTGTATTAATTTTTCGATATATGTAAATATTTTTTTCCTTAGTCGAAATATTTTATTTATTTTGTGTTTTAATTTTTTTCCATGCTAGAGTAAATTTTACTTCTAAAGTGTGATGTGAGGTTATTCACATTTGTTTATTATTTGATACTTCCATAGCTTTACATTTAACGTAAATCC